>BQNB010119641.1:0-20778 GCA_026074375.1 Tanacetum coccineum
ATATGGCATAACTATGAAAAAAGTATTAATGTCATAAGCAAGATACTAGTCGTACTTTAAAACGATATACGAGCCGAGTCTCAAACAAAAATAAGGGTTGAGAATAGTTTATCTATAAAAGTCTTCAAAAGAGTATTCAAAGTCAAAAGACGGTGTTCTTTTTAAACAGGTCTCTTCATTGGCAAATTAATAGTAAAACAAAGCTATATGAAAGGTGTTTTTCTCACGGCCAATCCGAAATGATAATCGCAGATGCTGCTCCACTAGGCGATAAAATGTGACAACGCATAATCCATTCAACAGGATAACAAAGCATGCTCATTTTATTATGATGTGTTTCTAACAAGAAACTACAACCTAAATAGTGTTTTCTAACAAGAAACTAAAATCTGAACTCAATAAATTAAACATTTCTAATCTTGGCGAATTGGCAACTTAAAGATGCATAGCTTAAAGATACATGCATTTCTGAATTGATACCAAAACACAAAGGGTTTGTGTCTCAATAACCTTTTGCTGTATGAAAAACTCCCCAACCAAAATAATTGTGGGTACAAGTTCTGCTTAAGATATGTGAGATTGATTTGTGGTGTGAATTTTGTGAGATAGTTAAATTGCCGTTTTAGAAAAAAAGATTCTATTGGAAAATCACACAAAACAGCCGTGAACAAAATTCTAAAAGCCATTCCATCATTACTAAGCAAGTAAATCAAAAAAACATTAAACCCTGTACGCTTCAAACTTTGCTATAAAAAGATATAACCGGCGTGAGCGTCATCAACAATCAACAAATACTTATAAAGCACATTTTTCAGAAGTGAGGATTACGGCAAACTTTTGTATTATATTGTATATTCTACAGCACTAAACAAAAGGGGGCAGAAGAGTTACGTAGCTATAGCACAACAAAGATAATGAAGCCAAAATTGGTCCATTCTGATACAAAATCTTTATGCCAACATGGAATCGAAGGTAAAGAATGAACTATACAAAATATAACAATGAACTCTTTACATGTGTTGCTAAAAGTTACAAATATTGATGTAGTTACATGTGTTACTAAGAGTTACGCAGCTTATAAGCTGTCGCGGCTTATAAGCTGTCGCGGCTTATAAGCTGCCTGAATCTGTGATAGGGGACTACTTGAGGCAGTCAATCTCTAAGCAAAAGATTAAGTACAGAATACTAACACTATGAAAACTACTAACTTTTCTAGATCATTTTCTTCTCTGCTATTGTTCCATACAACAAAGACTTAAATACTAAAAATACAATGCATGAACTCTTAAACTTTAGGAATAAAACTAACATAATAAACATGGGACTAATGCATGAAGTAGTGGTCCACTTATGCAACTACTTATGAACGTGCCTGAAAACTAAGTAAATGGCTTTAGTCTTCTGTTAACACAACACGATCCTTGTTTAAACTCACTGTTTTGTTTGGACTTGGTCTTCAACTTCAAACACGTATCAATACTTCCCTCTTGAAAACGATCATTGTCCTCAAGGATCATGGATTTGTACCTCGGGTCGCGTGGCTCCCAAGGTGGGTCATCTTCGAATTCAAGAACAAATTTTGGTGGATAGCATTCATGACCGGGATGACAAGTCTTCGCGCATCAAAAACCAAGGGTGATGAAAAGTGAGGGCGAAGACTGAATTCGTTTGGATTCTAACTTGTCCTCCATTGTGGAAAAGTTACAGGTTTGATAAAGGTTGCTGGAATAGAAGGTGACCATCTCACGCTGGGTTATAGGCGGCAACAAGGGAGGGAGTGAAGGTATTTACCACGGTTGTTGGTCATGATAACGGTATGTAGTAATGTTTTGATGGAGATACTATGGTTTTGGTTTAACAAATGTCTTTTGAGATGATTTGATCAGGTTTGGATGTATAAGAAGCGGACTCAGGGAAATACGTAGCCATGGTGTTGTCGTGTTTAATGATATCAGTAATGGGAGAGGTTGTTCTTATGATGACGTTGATTGTTGTCTCGGTGATGTCGGTGTTGGTGTCAAAGGTGGAATAATTAGGCTCCTTTTTAGGGATGGTGGTTTGCCAGTTGAGTTTTTGGAATGTGGTTTCGAGTCGGGCATTTGACGAGGAAACGATATCAAGCCATTGAGCGGCTTGATCGACAATAGTCGCCATCATTTTCTTCAATATCCGTGGTAACTTTCGGAAGACATGATAAGATATATGAAAAAGCACCAAATGAATAGATACTACTTGAAGGCAGTCAATCTCTAAGCAAAAGATTAAGAACATAATAGTAATACTATGAAAACTACTAACTTTTCTAGATCATTTTCTTCTCCGGTATTGTTCCATACGACAAAGACTTAAATACTAAAAATACAATGAATGACCTCCTAAACTTTAGGAATAAAACTAACAGACTAAACATGGGACTAATGCATGAAGTAGTGGTCCACTTATGTTCCTAAATGCATGCAACTACTTATGAACGTGCCTACACTGTGTTCTCTAGTTAAATATTTGAAGGAATGTAAAGGGAATGGAAAGGTGTTAAAAATAAATTATGTTCTCGAGATGTTTTGAGAGGGAAAGTAAAAAAGAGAGGGAGTGAAAGTGGAGGGAAATATGTAGGCTTTGAGACTCATTTTGTGCCGCCCAATTTTGGGCAGTAAAGTGAGGAAAGTCTATACCTTTTTTATATGAACCAAATTAACCTTCAAAACCATTGGGGTTAACACTAAATTTTTAAACCTTATCTTCCCCAAACACTCTAGTGATCTTTCATCAGCAATCTAATTTCCAAGTTATTTCACAAAGTTCATCTCCATTCCACACCTATTATCACCAGGTTTGGTATAATTTCATATTTTGTTAATATCTTTTCTAGTAATTAATTTTTGATCTCTTAACCTTAAAAGGGCAATCATATAAATATCAAACATGAGAAAACTCGTATGATTTTGATTAAGAAAATGAAACAGTAGTGTGGAATTGCTTTTAATTTTTTGGTACTCGAGTTTTATAATTTGTGTTTCTTTTTATAGTTTCTATATAAATGTTCATTTCGATAGATAGAGTAGGAGTCTACTAGTGCGATTTAGAATATATTGGAGGTTTACTTGTAGGATAAGCTATAAATTGGTAAAACACTATCAAAAGTCAGTGCCCAATTGCAAAACCCCAATCGAATAAAAATTCCAGTTTTGGGCTTTTTGCAGTAGAATATTTTTAGTAATGCTTTGTCTTAGTTAGTCTAGGCTTATAACTGTACTGTTTGCAAGTTTGATAATGGCAAAAACGGCAAAAAAAGGAAAATCCGGCAAAAACTGAAAGATACGAAAACACTGTAAGAAGGAATCAATTTTTGGACCTCCAAATGGATGACGCTTATATAAAGCTATGCTCGAAAGAACAAATAAAGTAATCGAGCCGGAGGAACATCTCACCTCTAGCATTATAAGATGTTGTTGAATTGAATGAAAAACTCAAGTTGAATTTAACCAAAAACAATTTATTGAATCGTATAAGAACCATAAAAAAAAGTTTTCAAGTTGCTATGATGTCTTTCGTGGAAAATCGTTGAGTGGATTTTTCTTGGAACCCCGTAAGTGAATTAATTAACGAAGATGGAAGTGTGAAAGACTTGATAGAGGTATATTGTGTGTGATTAAACATTATAGGTTCATTCCACACGGTGTTAAGTTTCTAATTTTTGTGATCTTTTTACTTTAAATAGGCAAACCCTGATGCTCTAGAATGGAAGACGAAAACAACTTCAAACTATAATGAACTTTATATGTTATTTGCGAAAGATAGGGCAACTGGTGTGGAGCCAAAACAACTAAAGAAAGGAGAAAACAATGATGGAACAAGACGAGGATATTGTAGAAATAGATGAGTATACGAAGAATTCCATCTACTAACAAGAATGGTAACCGACATTCAAGTTACAAACACGTCCTCAATGTTCACAATTGAAACCTCAAAAAGAAGAAAAATGTCGAAGAAGAAAGTGACATAGCTTCCAAAATTCAAAGTTCTATTGAACATGCAGCTGAGCTAATGGAAAATGTACTAAGGTAACTTTTTTATAATAAGTATTCAGAGTTAGCTTGCATAGAATAAATTGATTATTTGTTCTTTGATTTCATATTGTTAGCAATTGTAGGGATCACGTCCCCACAGTGTATTTATGGAGAGAAATCTATAGTCAGTTGGAGTTTATGGGTGTTGATCAAGATCTTAAAGTAAGTGCCTTTGTTTTTTTGCTAAGAAGTCCAGAAAGTACTCGAGCATTGTTGGATTGCCCTCTTGATATGCAGAAATCCATCCTAAACGAGATGATGGGTACACATAATTAAAATTCGATGGCCTTTTATAAATGTAGATGTCATTCCAAACTCGGAAATTGTGATATTTTTTGTGTAGTATCCAGTATTATACCCTTGAGGATATGTTATAACTAGTCACCTGGTGTATATTGTTTTTTATATACCTATCGGGTATATGATGCCTAATCTTGGATATAATATGAATTGGAATAACGTAATAATATAACGATTTTAGTTAATTACATTTAAGTTATCTTAGCAGTCTTGCGATGTAAATTAGATGGTTATGAAAACTTGTCATGAGTTATGGAAACTGGTCATGATCTAAGATATGCTACTGATGTGTGGCACATTGAAGAAATGTGTTATATAAATTCTTTTTTGGATTTAGTCATGTTGAGATGATGTATACAAGTAAAAAATGTATTATTGTTATGATTTTATTATTATTTTGACTCAGAATTGTCTGCAATAAGAAACGGTTTGATAAACTATTTATGTCTAGTATTTCTTGTTGATGATCATAAGGGCATAGTTGTCAAATTAGAGCTTTCAACCCTCTCTTTTTACCCACAAGAACACACGTGAAATTGTAAACAATCCCTTATTTGTTTTCCCCCACCACTTTATACGCTCCTTCCCTTCCCCCATTCATTCCCTTTACATTCCTTTCCAATATTTAACTAGAGAAACATAGTGTTAAGTAAATGGCTTTATCTTCTGTTAACAACAACCCGATCTTGTTTGAACTCACTATTTTTTTTGGACTTGGTCTTCCACTTCAAGCATGTATCAAATACTTCCCTCCTGAAAACGATCATTGTCCTCAAGGATCATGGATTTGTACCTCGGGTCGCGTGGCTCCCAAGGTGGGTCATCTTCGAATTCAAGAACAAATTTTGGTGGATAGCATTCATGACCGGGATGACAAGTCTTCGCGCATCAAAAACCAAGGGTGATGAAAAGTGAGGGCGAAGTCACAGGTTTGATGAATGTTGGTGGAATAGAAGGTGACCATCTCATGCTGGGTTATAGGCGACAACAAGGAAGGAGTGTAGGTGGTTACCTCGGTGTTGGTCTTGATGACAATTGTAGATGGTAGAACTAGTGTTTTGGTTAACAATGTCCTTTGAGATGATTTGATCAGGTTTGGATGTATAAGAAGCGGACTCAGGGAAATACGTAGCCATAGTGTTGTCGTGTTTAATGATATCATTAATGGGAGAGGTTGTTTCGATGATGACCTTGGTTGTTGTCTTGGTGATGTCGGTGTTGGTGTCAAAGGTGGAATCATCCGGCTCCTTTTTAGGGATGGGCATTTGACTAGGAAACGATATCAAGCCAAAGAATTGAATACTAAAAATACAATGCATGAACTCCTAAACTTTAGGAATAAAACTAACATAATAAACATGGGACTAATGCATGAAGTAGTAGTCTACTTATGAACGTGCTGAAAACTAAGTAAATGGCTTTAACACAACCCGATACTAGTTTAAACTCACTGTTTTGTTTGGACTTGATCTTCAACTTCAAACACGTATCAATCTGTATCTGAATCTGCACGCCTGAGCTTCAAAAAACACAAATTATGGTAGAACTAAAAGTTACAAATTCATTTTAATTAGCCTCGGAATCATTGAGAATGTAAAAAAGACAATTCACTCCCGAAAGATGGTGTTCTTTTTAAACAATTCATTGTTTAATTACTTCAAAGACAAAGTTATTATTTCTATATGTTTTTCTCACGGCCAATCCCAAATGGTATTTGCAGAACCTGCTCCACAAGGCAATAGAATGTGACAACGCAAATTCTGTTCAACGAGATCCTCTTGGTTAAAAGATTCTCAACCGCTGTGATAACAAAATACAGCATGCTCATTTTATGATGATTTGTTATGGATTTTACGAATATTAAAAAATCGCCCCAATAATATTAAATCATCAAAACAAAAATATAAAACCTAATTACTAGTTTTTCAAATAAAATTGTAACCATTGTAATCAATGAAATACCGGGAAAATAAACCATGATGACTATAATCAAGTATATATTTATCAACCAAGAAAATAAAATTAGGTTCAACCCTAAACCCGTAACATAATCAAGTATATATTTATCAACCTTGATAACTATAATTGGAAAAACCTTTGCTAAAAAACAAAAGAAAACTGTAATCACACAAAACGGCTCTGTGAATGAACGGAGAAAAAGCAGTTCACAGGTTGCTATAAGAATGCAAAGCACACAAGAGTTTGTTTATATGGTCATCATAAGCATCACTTCCCTTCCGGACAATCATTTATAACTACCGGTGGCGTTGGCAATCAAACCATAAAAAAAATTATATAAACAAGTGTACAAAAGAAAAACATAACCCGTTCCCAAATCACACACACCAGAAAAGCAAGCACATGAACTCAGACCATAACAAAGACTCTGAACATGTGTAAGATAGAGGACTTGTTGATGACTTGTGGAAGAGTGCACACACCGCTGTGTTCCAGGTGGTTTTTTAAATGTCAAACAGGCCTTCCTATCTTTTTAGAGGGATGTCCTTAGTATAAAAGATTTTAATGAGGTTGAAATGTTTTCATTATAAGTTTTTTTTGGGTACTGTGAAATGCGAGTAACTAAATGTTTCGCACCAAAGGTTGTCAAGATCAAATCATTTCCATCAAAACCATGAAGTGGCTATCAGTGAACATGAAAACTGGTATAAAAGAACATAATTATAGAGAGCTAACAAAGAAAAATGAAGCAACAGAAAACAACACACCAAAGGCATTGCTAAATAGTAAGAAAGATTCAGAATTAATCATATAATAGTTGTGCAATAAATGATCCATAACACTTTCAACAACAGTAGAAAAGACTACTAACATTATATTAAACTGACATTTTTGAACACAACATAACAAACAAAGGCACAAGAATTTGATACTGAGGGCCTATGGTCGAGTGGTTTTGTACGTGTCATATGGCATAACTATGAAAAAAGTATTAATGTCATAAGCAAGATACTAGTCATACTTTAAAACGATATACGAGCCGAGTCTCAAACAAAAATAAAGGTTGAGAATAGTTTTATCTATAAAAGTCTTCAAAAGAGTATTCAGAGTCAAAAGACGGTGCTCTTTTTAAACAGGTCTCTTTATTGGCAAATTAATAGTAAAAAAAAGCTATATAAAAGATGTTTTTCTCACGGCCAATTCCAAATGATAATCGCAGAACTACAGGTGACGTGGCATCAAACCATAAAAAAAAGTGTACATAGAGAAAATCATAGACCCGTTCCAAATCACACACCAGTAAAAGCAGCACATGAAGCTCAGACCATAACAAAGGACTCTGATCAGGTTAAGATATGAGGACTTGATGACTGGAAGAGTGCACACGCCACTGTGTTCCGGTGGCTTTTAATGTCAAACGGCACTTCCTATCTTTTTAGGGGACGTCTTATTCATTGGAATTTATGTATAGAAAAGATTTATGAGGGTTGAAATGTTTTCATTATAATTTTTGGGTACTACTATGAAATGGTGAGTAACTAAATGTTCGCACCAAATGTTGTCATTGGATCAAATCATTTCAATCAAACCATGAATGGCTATCAGTGACATGGCAAACTGTATGAAGAACATAATTATAGAGAGGCCAACAGAGAAAAATGAAGCAACAGAAAGCAAACCAAAAGGCATTCTAAATATAAGAAAGTTTCAGAAGCAATCGGATCATTGTTGTGCAAAAATAATCCCATTACACTTCAACAACAGTAGAAAGACTAGCTAACATTTATATTAAACTGAAATTTGAACACAACAGAACAAAGAAGGCACAAGAATTTGATAGTTGAGGGCCTGCAGCACAAACTTAATAACCAATAGAACCTATAATCAAACTCTTTTTGACAGAACAAAATCACCAGTATGTGCTTTTCAATAGGACACCACTGAGCTTCAAAAAACCCACATCATGGTAGTTTGTTTATTACTGTAATATGCTTAACAATTAGCATATAGCATCAAACAATTTACCAAAAACATAAAGCTTGTAAATTTCGTTACTCGATTCATTTGTAACAAAGTCATAAAACAACTGCAACCACAATACGAGTCAAAATTTAACAGGATGTTACAAAAACAACACCAAAAACTTAGAAAATTTGAACATATATTAACCGTAGAAGAAATATTAGCCACAACATGGATTGCTAATACTGATATCAAAAAACAAGTTTTAGCATGAAAGACAAGATGGCTACAATTAAATGTAGCTTATGAATTTTGTTAAGTACTGCTGGTATAATTCTAAGCAGCACTTGACCGTCCATAAGCACAAACATTTTACAAAAAAATATAATCAGCCTCAGAATAGTTGAATCGTAATCAAAGTCTTATAAAAGACCATTCAGTCCCGAAAGATGGTGTTCTTTTTAAACAAATCTCTTCATCGACCAATTAATTATAAAACAAAACCAAATTTTATCAAATGTTTTTCTCACGGCCAATCCCAAATGGTAATAGCAGAACCTGCTCCACAAGGCGATAGAATGTGACAACGCATATTCTGCTCAGCGGGATCCTCTTCGTTAAAAGATTCTCAACCGCTGTAGTAACCGAATATGCTCATTTTACGATGATTTGTTAATGGATTTTACAAATATTAATAATTCGCCCCAATATTATTAAATCATCAAAACAAAAACATAAAACCTAATTACTAGTTTTTCAAAGAAAATTGCTATCCATTATTATCATGGAAAATAAGCATAACTTAAATAACCTATTATTACCTAATAAATCAAGCATATATTTATCAACCATGATTACCAAAACCTTTGCTAAAATTAAATAAAATGTAATCACACAAAACGGCTCTGTGAATGAACGGAGAATAAGCAGTTCACAGGTTCCTATAAGAATGTGAAGCACACAATAGTTTGTTATTGGTTCAATCGTAGCATCACTTCCGGTCAATGCATTTATAACTACCGGTGACGTGGCATCGAACCATAAAAAAAAGCTTAAGAAACAAACTATAAAAATGTATATGAAGAACCTCAGGGACCCGTTCCAAATCACACACCCACCGGAAAAAACAGCGCGTTAAACTCAGACCGGGAAAAAGAGCTCAGATCGGGTTAAGATCTGACGACTTTGAGACGGTGGGTGATCACACGCGCCGCTGTGATCCGGTGGTTTTTGATGTGTCATACGGCACTTCCTATCTTTTTAGGGGATGTTGACCGTCCATAAGCACAAACTTTACAAAAAAATAAAATACCTAAGAATAGTTGAATCGAAATCAATCTTATAAAAAGACCTTCCGATCCCGAAAATATGGTGTTCTTGTTTAAAACAAATCTCTTCATCCGGACCAATTAATTATATAACAAAACCAAATTTTTATCAAATTTTTTCTCCACGGCCAATTCCAAAATGTAAATACAACCTGCTCCACAAGGCGATAGAAAGTTGAGCTAACGCATATTCAGACTCAGCGGATCCTCTTCGTTAAAAATTCTCACCGTTGTCGTAACCAGAATAACTTCATTTTCCGCTGAAAGATTGTTAATGGATTTTACAAAAATTAATAATTCGCCCCAATATTATTATATCATCAAAAACAAAAACATAAAACCTAATTACTAGTTTTTCAAAGAAAATTGCTATCCATTATTATCATGGAAAATAAGCATAACTTAAATAACCTATTATTACCTAATAAATCAAGCATATATTTATCAACCATGATTACCAAAACCTTTGCTAAAATTAAATAAAATGTAATCACACAAAACGGCTCTGTGAATGAACGGAGAATAAGCAGTTCACAGGTTCCTATAAGAATGTGAAGCACACAAAAGTTTGTTATTGGTTCAATCGTAGCATCACTTCCGGTCAATGCATTTATAACTGGCCGGTGACGTGACATGGCTATGCACCATAAAAAAAAGCTTAAGAAACAAACTATAAAAATGTATATGAAGAACCTCAGGGACCCGTTCCAAATCACACACCCACCGGAAAAAACAGCGCGTTAAACTCAGACCGGGAAAAAGAGCTCAGATCGGGTTAAGATCTGACGAAACTAAACTTATGCGAAAAGGATAAAAGTTTGTCTGGTATGAGGAGCGGGCAAAGAGTTTTGAAGAGCTGAAAAAAGAGATTAGTTTCTGCTCCCGTACTTACTCTTCCTTCTAGAACACGCGAATACCAAATTTATAGTGATGCGTCGAAGAAGGTCTTGGTTGCATTCTTATGCAACATGGGAAGGTTATCGCTTATACATCGAGGAAATTGAAACCCTATGAGGTGAATTATCCGACACATGATTTGGAGTTAGTAGCAGTGGTTTTTGCTCTTAAGATTTAGAGGCATTATTTGTATAAAGAAACTTGTGATATCTTTACCGTTCACAAAAGCCATAATCATATTTTTACTCAAAAAGAGTTAAATATGAGGCAAAGACGTTGGTTGGAACTTCTCAAGGATTATAACGCAAATATTTAGTATCATACTGGAAAGGATAATGTGGTAACAAATGCACTTAGTAAAAAGAATTTTTGAAGTCTAGCTTGTCTTAAAATTCAGCCTGAGATTATCAAAGATTTAAAGCTCATGGAAGTTGAATTATGTATTCATGGGTTTGAAGGTTATATAGGCCATAATGTTGAACCTAACCTTATATTGCAGATCAAGGAAGCTCAAAAGCAAGATGGTGAATTATGGTTTATTATAGAGAACTTAAAAAAGGGTAAGCATGTAGAATTTCAGGTGGACGATCATGGTATGATATGATAAGGTAATAGGTTATGTGTTCATGAAGATTCCTCTATTCGAGAAGTTGTTTTGACTGAGGTACGTAGTTCTCCCTTCTCTATTCATCCCGACTCTACAAAGATGTATAGAGACTTGAAGCAAAATTTCTGGTGGAATGGTATGAAGCATGATGTGGCTAGATTTTTGGCAAAGTGTTTACGTGTCAACAAGTTAAGATTGAACATCAATGTGTAAGTGGTCTTCTTTAGCCTCTAGATATTCCGACTTGGAAGTGGGATCAAATCTCAATGGACTTTGTAACGGGGTTACCTCGCACCTTCAAGAAGAATGACACAATTTGTGTTGTGGTTAATCGGTTGACTAAGTCGACCTACTTTTTGACTATTCAGCAAGGGCACCTAGTTAGCAATTTGGCAGAGATCTTTCAACAAGATATTATTCAGTTACATGGTACGCCTGCATCAATTATGTCTGATAGGGATTCACGTTTCACTTCATGATCTTGGAAAGATTTGTAGAATGCTTGGGGAACAAGACTTAAGTTTAGTACTGATTTTTACTGGTATGTGCTTAATTACACATACCTTTCACCTTTAAAAACGAGTCTAAATGACCAAAAACAAACATAAAATGCCAAATATATGCTTGTTTTGCTATTTGTGTTGTGCAGGTAATGATTATTCAGAAAAAGGACAAAAACAAAGCAAAACGGACAAAACCGAGCACGGAATGGAAAAAGCGTGAAAAGTCAAAGTCAAAGTCAACCCAAAAAGTCAACAAGTCAAAGCCAAAGACGAAACCAAATAAATCTTAATGGACCAACCCGCACCTAAATTAATGGGCCGAGTCAGCCCATTAAGCTTATTGTATAAGCTTTACATGAAAAAAATAACCAACCACCCTTTCTTTTTGGCCCGATCTCCATTTTATATAAAAAAAGGCCCAAGACTAAATTCTAAAGCCCAATACCAATCCAGTTAACCCTAGCCCATTTACCCTTTACATCGTTAGTCCTTAAGGACTAACAGTGTCAGTCCAAAAGGACTAACGGTGCAAACACTTCACAAAATCAGGGAGGCTAATGCTCACTATCTTTTACACCATTAACCCCTTATTCCCCAAACCCACTTACAACCATCATCCTTTTTCCTAACATTTGTCACAACTTAAATGCACAGTATCCAATCCCCCATTTCCCGCCAAACCCAAAACCCCACACTGTTCATCCATCACTTTCAATTCTCCTAGCAACAAAACGACAAACAAACATCATACCCTCTTAACCTATTCACCCCCTCCTTGATAAGACAAACTCCACGCTGGCAATCCTCTATTCTTTGATTGGCTTTTGAAAATGGACAAAGGATCTAGGGCTGTGATTACAAGACTTTGGGCCAAAGAAAGAAGAAGGGCTAGGATGAAGCTTGTTTTCTTCTCACACAACAAACACAACAAGCACAAAGGGAAGACCCGACAGTTTTAGCATTTTATATAAATAGTTTAGGTTTTCCTTTGTAAAATTTATCTAGTGTAATTTAGAGTTTAGGAGTAGTGTAGTTTAGTTTTAAATTTACTTTTCAATGTCTTAATTTATGTTTTAAATTCTGTCTTTTACATTTAAGCTCCTGTAATCTCTTTTAAAGTTAATGAAATTTTAGTTTTAAAGTTTTTATAATTTTGTCTTTTAAGTTTATGCAATCAAGTTATTTTATGATCACAGGTCATTTCTATAATATGTTTCTAACTTATTTAAAGCTTTTGCAAAAGTTTTTAAAAGTAACTGTTTCATTACTCAAAAAAATTATGATTTCAAGAAGCATAGAGCATGGTAAATCAAGGATGGCCATGGGTGTAGTGCTTATTGGATAAGCTTTAGGAACTTATTTGAGGTGTTAAGCTCTTGACAAAAGCTTGGACTTTTGTAAGTTACTTAAATTTTCATTTATGCACTTTTTATGCTTGTTTCATGTTCAACTTATTTAACTGCTTATTCGTGCTTATTTATGAAGTTTAAATGCTTATATGTTCTTTATTTTACTTATGCTAAATCTGTTTTGCCATTTCATCAAGTTTTAAAATATGTTCTTAAGTAAGAATGCAATTTTACTCTTTAAAGGGGTGTTTGGCAAATAGTATTGACCTCATGGTTAGTAGTACTGCTTGACCTCTCTTGTTTTTTAAAAACCACTTTTGATTCACTCAAAATCTATTTTAGATCAACATTAGCCAAGTTTTAATCAAGTTTTTGAAAGTTTTAATGTTTTTCTACCTAAGTCTTGAATCTGTGGTGTTTTAATGAATTTTACATGCATAATCTTTGATTTTGAGTTTAAGTTATGTTCAAGTGTTGATTTGAGTTTATTTTGATATTCTTAGCATATGCAACATCTGGTCATTTAGTTTTTAGGACCGTTTTATGGATTTACCCAGTTTTACCCATTCTTAGCAAATTATTTTCAAAACAGCCTGAGTAGGCCTTTACCTTTAGCTTTTTAACTGCTTATATAAGATTCAAAACTCATTTTTCTTGGCTGATTCTTAAAATAGGCCGTATAAGCTTCAACTTTGCTTCTTGCCATTAAGCCATAATGTTCCTTTAAGTAGCTTAAATTTAAGCATTAAGTTTGATAGGATTAGACTGAACCTGCCGTACCAGTTATTTTTTAGTTTTAGCTTAATTTAGTTGAGTTTGAGCTTATATGGTGTTATAATGCATTATTTAGACTTAGGTTTGATTATTAGGATAGATTTAGGCTTTTAAATGTTTGCTTTAGCTTATTAGGAGCTTATTCATAGCTTAATGTTGTTTTGGAAATGCTCTAAAAATCTGTTTTTGATATTTCATTAAGTCTGGTAGTTTTAAGTTACTGTTGTTGGTTTTTAAGCTTAATTCTAGTTTGTTTGATGTTTTAGATTAGCTTATTTAGGAAAGGTTAAATCCTTAGTAGCTTGTGTAGTTTAAGTTTCAACTTGTAGTAGCTTATGACATAATTTAGTTAAGTTTCAAAGATTTTTTTTACCTTTTAAGCAAACTGTCAGCTTATTTGCTCATTTCTGGGCTTATTATTGCTTTTCAAAAATAATTTCAAGTTTTAAAGTTGCTTATTTTTAAGTCCTTAAAAACTTTTTTTTTAAAAGTTTAATATATATATATATATATATATATATATATATATATATATATATATATATATATATATATATATATATATATATATGTTGCAAAAAGGGTGAGGCCAGGACTCGAACCTGTGACCTCCCCCTTATACACACACACGCTTAACCACTGCACCAGTAGGGCAATCTGGTTACCAGTTGCCTTACTTGGTATTTAAGGGTCTTTAAGCTACCAATGCTTATAAGCACTTCGAGTGCTTATAAGCTCATTTCCAGCTTATTTGGTTAAGCTGGTGTGTTGCTTTATTTTTCTTTCAAACTTGACAACATCAGCTACTTTTCATAATTTTTTAGGATTTTTATAAAATTGTTTGCTATTTTTAATCATTTTAATTAGTTTTTAATCTTTAAAAATTCATAATAAATACAAAAATTATCAAAAAAATATAAATCTTTTTTATAAAATTTTCTTTTATCATATTTTAGGTTTATAAATTAAAAAATCTTTCGTAGGGTTAATTTTTGACATAGTTGATAATTTAGACGCGTTTTTAGGATTCCCGGTATTCGTTTTTAGTTTAAATTGTAGTTGCCTTATTTGTTATACTTGCTTTATTTGTATTTCCCGTAGATTTAGAAAACCAAATCAAACTCTTGATTATTCAAGCATACCTCCCAAACCAAAACTCGATTCTCAAATTCGCGGCCTCATCGGGACACGACTTGGGAACGTTTTTTTTTGTTTTGCTTTGGAGAAAAGTGAAATTCTTCTTAAAAGCCTCACGAAATAATTACACTCACTACTATTATTGATACTTTTGATAATTACCCTTATATATATTTATATTATATATTTATAGTATATTATATTTATATATTAAAGGTGTAGTTTCGAACGTGTCACTGCACTCCAACATGAATCATCTTTGTAGTACCTTGTAGGAGAAATACTGTAATAAGCATGAACTAAGTAACCCATACACTTCTGGTTAAGGAGAAGCTTCTGAATTAGCTTCCCCCTAATTCATGTCGCATATTCTTGATTTAGAAGCTTTCATAGCTTCCCCCCGAACCAGCAATCCTCTCTTGAACAGTTTCAAAGTTTTCTTACAATCTTAGAATAATTAAGTGCACATCAGAATTAGTAGTAAACCACATCAAATATTACTGCTACTTTGATAATAAGCTTAGTGATTAACGGTTCGGGGAAACATTAATTAGATCAGAAACGTATCTTCTCACGCTTGAATAATTCTTCACACATCTCTTCCCCTTGGAAGTTCAAATAATGCATACTAAAAGTATCAAGATATCTCTTCCCCCGTGTAGTTGAAGTGATGCACCCAGAAGTAACAAGTTAAGAACACTAATTTTCTCTACGGTTGTGACAATTGTCTTCTGGAAATGACCTAAAAAAGAAGAAGGCATGGGCTATCACGTGTACTTGTTGTGCGTTGGGGTGTATCCACTCATTCCCCCTTGCTGGTTTCGATATCTCGAAATCAGCAAAACCTTGTACGCACATATACTTGAATACTTGTGTGAAGAATAAATTAGCTCAAATATATCCTGTGAGAAACAACTACTGATCAAGTCTCTTCTCATAAACTCTCTCTGACTATCTTTTTACCAAACCATTTGTAGGTTATTTGAAGTAACCACTAATGGAGTAAACCCGATATTCCAAACTTGAAACTGAAGTAGAATTTCCCGTTCTTGTGACCTAAGCTTGCACTAATGTTGGAAGAACGGTGTAGAGAATTTGTGGTACAAATCAAATCTCTAAGTACTCTATACTCACCAGACAAAGTATGAGACTTTCATCACCTCTTGCGATTATCCACATCGTCTTCTGCGTGTGACACTGAGTACTACAACGTAACTACTTTAAGTGATAGTTGTCCAGGTCTTCAACCAACCACTCCGACTGCTGGTAACTAGATAACCCAAGTCTTCATCTTAAATCTTAAGCCCGAGCAAGTTATCATTGAAAGTCATGCATCCAACCAACCCCGACTTCAAGATAAAATAAGAACACGTCTTCGTGAAATCCAACTTCAATCTCAAATAAGTGATACCCGATCAACTTCGTACTCACTTTTAAATTACATATCATAGCTAGCCTTTAAAAATTAGTTCCATGATTCTTTATAATGATCAATCCTGGTCTCGTCACTAAAAATTGTCACTTTGTCATTTTAACCCAGAATATAACATTAAACCAATAATTCAAACAAAATTAGCCTATAACATATGAGAATATGTACTTTAAAAAATGTTTCAAGCCCCAATTTGTTATACCATACCGTCACCCCATATATGTCATTTGGCCCATTCATATTCTAGCAAAACCAATCGGGTATTCAGCCCATTATCACATTATGTGAACATTTGTGAATACCATTACTTAAACACATGAAATACTAGGTCGGCCCATGAAGGAAGAACAAATACCCAACCTATATCCTTAAGTGATAAGATATATTACTACTACCAATCCCAAAGTTTTAGTAACTCTTATCACAACATAAACTCGTCTGCCCCCTTTTCCTCTCAATATTCACGCAGCCACTATCATCTATATCTTCTCTTATCCTCGTTTCCACCGAATCACACTCATAGTTAAAGACCTTAGATAGCATCACTTATCTCATCAAACAGAAAAAATCTCCATCCTTGTTTTTCCCTTCTTGCAGTCACAAGTTAAATCCCATTTCCCTTTTTACATAAACAAACGTCATCATCTCCTTCAGTCAACCACGAGCCTTTAAGTTTCGTACCACAAACAAATTTGAATTAAAGATGAAGTAAATAGCTTCAAGATCTTGTAAAGGTCTCGGGTAGGTTATGTATTCGTGTTGAGTTTAATCTGAACGAACCAAAGAAAGAGAATAACATATTTGTTATTTTTCTTTCTTTATAGTTTCAGATATTAAAAAGAGTTATTCTCTCACATATCTATGATGAGGTTTGTTCAAACCTTGTAAATCTTGAAAGATTTTTAAACAAGTTTGATAATCTGAGATCGATGTTTATGATTTAGTTTCGAGTCATGTTAATGTTGGAGGAGATGGAGGAGGATGAGATTAGATATGGAGTTGTTAGATGATGATTGTAAGGAAGGGTTTAGGATTAGTCTTGGATTTGTGTTGAGGATATTGGGATTAGGTTAGAGGAGATGGTTGTTGTTGTTGTACTTGGCATATTTTATATATGTTCCTCTCTTCCTGTCTTTCTTTCTTTTGGTTTGACTCATTCTGGGTTAGTTAACTCGCTGACTGAGTTGACACGGTATGAGTCTGGTTTGCATATTTCGCTAAAATGAGCAAAACATATTTCGCTAAAACCTGCTTATTTCGCATAATGAACCTGTGATTGCTTATTTCGCACAATGAAGCAAAGATGCTTATTAAACCTGTGATTGCTTATTTCGCACAATAAAGCAAATGTGCTTATTTCGCACAATAAACCTGTGATTGCTTATTTCGCATACTTGAAGACTGCTTATTTTGCAGACTTCAAATAAGATGAACCCAGAAATAAGCTTTAAAATAAGCAGTTTAAAACCCGTAAAAATAAGCCTCGAACAAACACTACAATAAGCTACTTTACCCAAAAGATACTACCCACAATATAAGATATTCAGATCTGTAAGTCCAAAATAAAATAGTACACTTTTTGATTAGAAAAAATGAGGATTTCGAGACCAGAAAGAGTGAATATATGAAGTTTTTGGACTGTGGAAACAGAAAATTACATACGTGACATAAAAAATCATGAAAACAGTGACAAATTTAAAATATAGTGACAGATTCTTCGAGACACGAGATAAACCGACCCAAGATTGAACCAGGTTAGCTCTTGATACAAAATGTTAGATCTAAAAGAATCATTGATCCGGGGGTCGGGGAGACTCAAACCATAAGATAACCATTTATAGAGAGAGAGTAGTGAGAGAAAGAAATGTGTAAAATAAATGTGAAAGTGTAAAAGATACAAGAGTCTCAACCCCTTCATGGAAGCCATAGAGGGGTATATATAGTCTATACGCTTCTAAACTATACAACATTGCCTATTCTAGTCCCTGCGTATGTGACTATGATAAATTATGGTAAACCCAATATGTCGTCACATAAAATGAAATCCTAACAAATAGTAAATTCAAGTTGATTGCATACTTTATATTATGACTTTACAAGAAAACATGATCACATTGACTAACCATTTAGTAAATGTGTTCAAGTAGTTTTTCATTATATATTGACATTTGTTCTAAATAGGGAAACATACATTTTATATGTAGAAGTCCTAGTAAATACTCCCTCCGTCCCATATTAAGTGTCCACTTTGACTTTTAGAAGTCTTTTTTCATCAACTTTGACTATAAATATTTTTGTTTATATTATACAATACTTAATAAAAATTATACCAATGAAAAACACATTCAAAACTCTAGTCATTCATATGTTTTGCATCAAGTATCATATAACATAAGAAGAAATAATTGAGGTCAAAGTTGAAGAAAAAAGACTTAAAAAAGTCAAACTGGACATTTAATGTGGGACGGAGGTAGTATTAGTTTTCTTACCTTGCGGTAAAGAAAAACCATTAATCATATTGTTATGTGTTGTACCTTGCACACAATTAAGATTTCTCTCATTTGTACACGACACAACATCATGCATGTAGACAAACAACACGACACTCGTTTGTTTGTATGTATAATATGACATTGTCACAAATAAAATGTGATTTAAGTCAAACCAAAAAAACACATTTGCATTACAAGTAGATATAGAACCTTATCGCTTAACAAGGAATCGTGCATAATATTCTATAGATAACTTTCAAGAAGTAGCATCAGGAAAGTGACAAGTTATTTGATAAAATAAGATGCAATGCACTTGCTATGTATAATGTTGATGACGCTTGTCTTACTAATTCAGCTTATCTATCACATTTCGTCTAAAGAATATCTTATGTTGTGAAATTAATTATTCTGTTAAGGTTATGTGGTTTTTAGGATGTCATGTTAATATTATACAAAATATGATTACATTTATCTTCAGATGGGAAAACACCGAAAGCTGAGCCAGCACATGGAATTGTTACACGTCATTTTTGAAAGCACCACAAGGGAAATGAAACCAACACTAACAGTATTGATTCTATCTTTTTGATGAGGTGTCATTTTATACACTTTTTCGGGGTCATTTAACCCCTAAATCATGTAAATATGCCCAAAATACATGCTTAATCATTTATTTTTGTGTTTTTAGCATTTGGGAAGCTTTTGGAGGAAATACACGTGACTTGGACTCAATTTGGGAAGAAACGGGACAAGATTGCAACTTTACACGAAAAGGCTCAAAGAATTGCTTACAGTGCGTGGAGACGGCGTCTGAATTCCTTGCGTGACGACGTCAGAATGTAACCGCCTCAATGATGCCCTATAAGATTCGGCGAAGCGACGGTGTCAGGATTCTTGCGACGCCGTCACGATCTAGTTTCTATATATACAAACTCGTTTTTAGGGTTTTAGTGTGCAACTTTTGGGAGACGAACTATATACTTAGGGTTCGAGTTGCAGCAGCTTTTAGGGCATTTTTAAGGTTCTCAAAACCCTTTGTAACATCCTATTACTCATGTTTTAATCAAGTGAAGTCCTTTATCTCTTAATCTTTCAATATGTCTATGTGTTGTTTGATTAATTATTGTTCTTCACTTCTCTTTAACATGCTAGGCTATATCTTTCAGTATTTACTTATGATTGCATGAAACTTAGTTTGTAGATCCTTTTAATATTGCTTCTTGTGATGGATGTGCGCGTTAGGCTCTAGAAAACTGGCTATAAAATATTACATTAACATAGACGTCTAGGTAAACGCGAGTGTGTAGAAAGGATAATGCCACACCCAACTAAGAGCAGAAACACCGGGTACGACGTTTTAATTACATTGCATAAGATACAAGATAAACCATACATTGTTACAAAGAATTTAGTTTACATTGTTACATTGAACACGTTATTGAAAGTAAGTAAACATGTGTCTTTAGAAAAACGTCTCAGTCAATGATAAATCTTGAATCCAATTTCCTTCCTCTATAAAATACTAATCACCGAAAATGATACTAAAAAAGGGCAACATAAAGTTGGTGAGCTCGTAGGTTTAGGAGTAAACCCAGTTGATGTGCTAGAATTTAAGTAGTGGACAATTGTGCAATATGAAAACAGAATGCATGCAGTAGTAATAATAGATTTCCAACATAACAACACCTCATATCCTAACAATCCAAACCCAATCACATATCAATACCGGCCCCATGCGTTGTTCTTGTGTTCCAAACCTATCGCCTACCAGCTGGAGCTACACAATCGGCTGAGTTGAGCAAAAGTCTATTTGGTACTTTGCCTAAATAGATTTTATAGTATTTGCATAGCAGTCACATAGTATTCACATAACATTCATATAAGCAATCATAGGCACATAGCATTGTCCAAAGAATACGAGATTTTGCACAATAGTAAAAGTAGTTGAAATAGATTTTGAGTATTATTTTT
>BQNB010119642.1:5783-20778 GCA_026074375.1 Tanacetum coccineum
ATGAAATTAATCTTGTTCCAAGTAATTGACAACCACCAGTTGTGTATTTCCTGTCAAGATTTTCCCCAGCGTAATCACTATCTGAGTAAGCTTCCAAGTCAAAAGGTGATTCTCAAGGATACCATAAGCCCAAATTAGGTTTGCCCTTAAGGTACTTAAAGATTCTCTTCACAACATTTAGATGTGAAGTCTTGGAAGTGACCTGAAAACGAGAACAAACACATACTGCAAACATTATATCAGGCCTAGAGGCACATACATACATGAGAGAACCTATCATGGATCTGTATAAGTGTACATCCACACCAACTCTATAGACGTCTACATCTCTAACACTTTATGTACACACACTTTTCTGGATGGATACAAACTAATATGCCTAGACCTCCTTTTATAGCACAAGGAGTCTAAGGCTTACAAGGAAACTAATTAATATATTAATGAGTGAATCAATTAATTATCTTCTCATTAATATTCATTCTTATCTTATTTTGACCAAATCTTTTAATCTTTATCTTTATTCTTCTTGAGCATATCTTTTAGTATCTTCTGATATCTTCTATCTTTTGTAGAATATACTCTACCAGCTTGAAGAATCTCTTATTGTCGATTTAGGTCCTTTTCCTTTAAGTCCTTATTGTTTCACTCTTATATTTATTTTGTCTCATCAAATCTAGAATCCTAAAAATCTTCCCCTATTTGATGATGACAAAACAAACAAAGTCGCGTACGAACTTCATCATAAAGCCAAAGCTTCCCCTGAAGTTGAGATGAAATCATCTCCCTGAATGAAACAAAATCTTTAATGCTTCCCCATGACTTAAGATAAGAATTAGAATCCTTTAACATGTCACCACACATAATAAGCTGCAAATCAATAAACCTGTAATCTTCTTCCCCTTTTTGTAATCATCCAATAAGGGTCTTCCTGTAGAAATGCAACTTGGATCATAACAGCTACAAATCATATACCACAATACTAATCCAGCCTTCCAATACTCAAAATATCCGCCATGAAGCATAATACGAAAAATGACTTTGAGCAGTAGAAATATAAACTAGCAGTAGTAATAAATGATTAGCAGTAGTAATGAAACACTTCCCCTCAAGTGGTGCATGTAGATGGTTAAACATTTAATCAATAAGCTTCCCCTGAAACCCATATGTTTACCATCTCTTGAATCTCGAACGCTGTAGGCTCTATGTAGTGAACACTGATGAAGAAAATAGAGTATAACGAATTTGATGAAGAAGATGGATTTCCCAAACTTGTGTCTTATGTCTTGCACTATCCACGTGATGTCGAACTCATACCAAGACCAAAATATAAGTAGATCGTAATCTCTTGACAAAATCCTCATCTATATGAGACACATATCTTAAGTGATAGCAAATGTGAGCATTAAGCACCATAAGTTAGATCACACACCTTTGCTAGATTTTGACAAGTCTTCGTCACACCATTTAAGCACGAACAAGTTATCTTTAAAGTGTAACACCCACTTTAAGATATGATAAGAACACGCACCTGTGAAACTCAACTACAATATCAAATAAGTGATAATCAATCATCTTCGTAATCACCTCTTCAAATAATCTCCAAAAACGAGCCTTTTAAATGTTTAAGAACATTTAAAAATCAATCCGTTAACTTCCCCTTAAACGAAGCATTCGAGATCCAAATCCATCCAAAAACCAAAATTCATGTATTACCCGATATCTGATAAAGCAAGCAGTACGTTCTAAGATATCGGATAACACTAGCGGTACTTTCACAAATAGCAGCGGTACTTTGATCTTTCAGCGAGCAGTACTTTAATATAGAGAGAAGTACCTTGAATAATGAATGAGAAGTACCTTCGAACAGTACCTTCGAGCAGTACCTTCGAGCAGTACCTTCATGAACTTGAGCAGTACCTTCATTCTTCATAGAGATCATGTTACCCAAACTGTAACCATGATAACCAATCACACATGCTGCTTCTTATGCAATCGATCCATATAGATGAACAAAGAAAACAAAGATCGAATATAATCAAACCAAATCGACGAGCAGCCATGGTATTAGGGTTTCGCATAAAAACCCTAATAATGATGATGATAAAAAAGAATGTATACGATGAGGTCCAGATCCATCATCATAAATCAACTACACCAAGAAACCCTTAATAGTAACAATGATTTACAATTGTATTGCATACCAATTAAGGTAGAGAGGACAATTATAAATATTGTTATATCAATTAACTCAAAAACCCCATAAAACTTTAACCACAAATCGATTTCTTGAAAATTAGGGTTTTAGGGTTTCTTCAAAAACCTTGTAGATCCTAGATCAAGAGCCCCATGGCTCTGATACCACATGTTGAAAATCGTTTAAGCTCAGGTTGTTTAGACCTTATCTAGGATAAATTAATAACAAAGGCGGAATATTCAAACATTGAATCATTGTTATTAATACAAGGTTTTTCATCATCATCTCTAACTATAATGACTACTACAAGCCCCAATCTTACCTGATCAATGGTAAGACGGTTACATCAACAGGATCAAACTAATGATCTTGGGGCTACACCACCATGCTAGCATCTATCTCTTGTGGGACGTGTAAACCCACACACACAACACGTTTTACACCTTTGGTGCACACACACTTTTTGGCACACCTAAACCTATGTCTATGCCCCTCTTTATATAATAGAGGTTACAAGGCTTACAAAGGAAGCTAATTAAATGCTTTGACCATCTAATTAAATGCTTATAAAAGACTAATTAAATGCTCATAAAAGACATTTAATTATACAAGGAAACTAAACATTTAATTATGTAGAATACCAAAGTGATTATATTAAGCCCTTGTTGTGTCATTCTTCTTCATTTAAGCACTTGTAGTTTTGTAATCATCAAATCAATAAACCCAACAATCTTCCCCTATTTGATATTACAAAACAATCTCCATGAATGAAACAATCTTCAATGCTTCTCCTTGACTTATGATCTCTTTGAACATGCCACCACACATAATAAGCTGCAAATCAATAAACCTATAGTCTTTTCCCCCTTTTTGTAATCATTGAAATAGGGGTCTTCTATAGATATGCAACTTGGATCATAACAGCTACAAACCATATACTACAACTACTAATCCAGCCTTCCAATACTCAAAATACCCTCCATGAAGCATAATACAAAAAATGACTTTGAGCAGTAGAAATATAAACTAGTAGTAGTAATAAAGATCAGCAGTAGTAATGAAACACTTCCCCTCAAGTGGTGCATGTAGATGGTTAAACATGTTAACAATAAGCTTCCCCTGAAACCCATATGTTTACCATCTCTTGAATCTCGAACTTTGTAGGCTCTATGTAGTGATCACTAATGAAGAAAACTGAGTATAACGAATTTGATGAAGAAGTAGAATCTCCCAAACTTGTGTCTTATGTCTTGCACTATCTACGTGACGTCGAACTCATACCAAGACCAAAATATAAGTAGATCACAATCTCTTGACAAAATCCTCATCTATATGAGACACATATCTAAAGTGATAGCAAATGTGAGCATTAAGCACCATAAGTTAGATCACACACCTTTGCTAGATTTTGACAAGTCTTCGTCACACCATTTAAGCACGAACAAGTTACCTTTAAAGTGTAACACCCACTTTAAGATATGATAAGAACACGCATCTGTGAAACTCAACTACAATATCAAATAAGTGATAATCAATCATCTTCGTAATCACCTCTTCAAATAATCTCCAAAAACGAGCCTTTTAAATGTTTAAGAACATTTAAAAATCAATCTGTTAACTTCCCCTTAAACTAAGCATTCGAGATCCAAATCCATCCAAAAACCAAAATTCATGTATTACCCGATATCTGATAAAGCAAGCAGTACGTTCTAAGATATCGGATAACACTAGCGGTACTTTCACAAATAACAGCGGTACTTTGATCTTTCAGCGAGCAGTACTTTAATATAGAGAGAAGTACCTTGAATAATGAATGAGAAGTACCTTCGAACAGTACCTTCGAGCAGTACCTTCGAGCAGTACCTTCATGAACTTGAGCAGTACCTTCATTCTTCATAGAGATCATGTTACCCAAACTGTAACCATGATAACCAATCACACATGCTGCTTCTTATGCAATCGATCCATATAGATGAACAAAGAAAACAAAGATCGAATATAATCAAACCAAATCGACGAGCAGCCATGGTATTAGGGTTTCGCATAAAAACCCTAATAATGATGATGATCAAAAAGAATGTATACGATGAGGTCCAGATCCATCATCATAAATCAACTACACCAAGAAACCCTTAATAGTAACAATGATTTACAATTGTATTGCATACCAATTAAGGTAGAGAGGACAATTATAAATATTGTTATATCAATTAACTCAAAACCCCATAAAACTTTAACCACAAATCGATTTCTTGAAAATTAGGGTTTTAAGGTTTCTTCAAAAACCTTGTAGATCCTAGATCAAGAGCCCCATGGCTCTGATACCACTTGTAGGATCGATATACCTTAATATAATAAGCCTTTGGCATGTAAAGGATGTTACTTCTTTCTTTCTTCTGTTTCGTCACTCTTTTTTTCTAAGTCAGCAACAACAGCATTTGTAGCATCAAAATCTTCATAAACAAAGGCTGTATGGTTATGGTCATCTTGACCATGCTCATCTTGATCATGATGCTCTTCAGACAAATTACCTTCATCTTTATTCCTCCCCAGTTTGACTGAAGACACCTTCTTCTTTTGCTTTTTGCCTCTTTTCTTAAGCTTCTGACTTTTCACCCAAAGAATGTGATGTTTGACCAATGGCTTTACCCCTTTTGACAGTTTCTTGAGTTTGGCCTTTAGCTTGTGAATCTGTTTGGCTTGAGAAATGGTTTGCTTCTTGAGCCTCCTAACCTCCCTGTTTAAAGCATATAGATCCAAAAGTCCCTCATCTCCTCCAGATGTTTGAGACTCATCTGTGGGAGTATAATCATTGGGAGATTGTGGAATATCAGCAGCACCTTGAGCTTCAGCAGTACCTTGGAAGTCAGCAGTACCTTGTAGAATACTAGCTTGAGCAGCACTTTGAGTAGGGGTACCTTGAGCATCCCTTGGAGAACTTTCAGCCCTAGAATGAGGACTCGTACTATGTGCTTCCTCTGCTGCTAATGCTGTTATGACCTCTAACATTGGTGGAGTCAAAGGTGTAATCCTACCTGAGAACTTAGGACTATTCTTTCTCATAAAAGTAAAGACCTTAGAGGGAAGAGTAACTGATGGTAGAAAATTCTGAGGTCTGGTTACTCCCTCTAATTGCTTGTTCAAAAACAGTTGAATGAATCTAGGATACATGAGAAAAGGTTTACCATTGGCAATATGTCCTAGCATTCCATTCATAATCATCAAAGAAAAATTGAACTTTTGGTTGGTTGCTAATCCTACCAGAGCTGATGCTATGTTAGTCCCAAATTGTTCCCATGATGTACTCTTAGGACTAAGACAGTGAAGTAAGACATGAACTAAATACTTCCACTGAGGGCTAAATAGAGGTTTAGAAAAAGTAAGTTGTGCCAAATTACCCTCATAGCCTATGTCTCTGAGCGAGTCCCAAATAACTTGCTTTGGAAAACAGTCAACACCATCAGCATCATCGAATAGTAGATCAGCCCGAATGGTTTCCTCTGAAATCAAAACCCTTTTTCCAGCTACCATTGCGCGAATATGAGGCACTTCATTAATTGAGCTTAGAGAAGCTGTAGCCCAAAATTGTTGAAGCCACGGACCAATTAGATCAGGATCAACTAACAAAGAATAGTTAATTCCTTTTATCAACGTGTCACGTTGATGTACTCATCCATCGAAAAACCCAAATACATTATCCTAGGCTAGTGGGTCTCAGCCGTTAAGATAAACCGCAACTTCTTGATCGAGCCGTTCCGGTCTTTCTGTTTGTGATGTGCTTAGTATGTGCAGTTCTGCCAATCGTTCTACAACATCGATGTGAGTTTATAGCCCCCGTGTTTACTTGTTTTTCATATATTTTGGGGTGAGAACATGCTTGTTTGCAAATGCATTTACATGGTTGATTACCTGTTTGGTTTACATACTCATTTATATATCTCGCGAGGAGATACAATACTTGGTTTAATTTTTGAACGTAAACACATACTATACTTTTATGATTATGGATTAACTTAGGTTGCATGAACTGTAAATCACTTAGAGGGTGAGCGCGAATGTTATGAAATAGATCTATTCGGGATTGACAATCCCTGTTCGGGTGATTAGCTATCACTAGGTAAACGAACATTATAACATGTTCGAAGACGATTGGTTGAGTCTTCAGGGCCAACAATTACATACACATGAACATTTTCAGAAATGCCCGGGGGTTCTTGGAGGGGACACCTATGATGGGTACATATTATTTTCATTAATGCCTGGGTGTTCTTGGAGGAAACACCTATGATGGGTACACTCTTACTGTGCCTTGAATAAAGTGGCATACATACAAGTCTACGTCACAGTTTCATGAACTTAGAGTAATGGTAATCATGGTTTGATACACACTAGAACATTTACGTTGCCTTGAATAAAGTGGCAATACATACTTTGAACAATTGCGGTCCAATTTTCATACGTACATTTTTGCGACTATTTGGGGATTGAAATGGTCATGCATATTTTACATCTCTTTGATTTATGACATTCATACATGTATTTTGGGGAACATATAAGGTTTGAAACGGTCATACACACTTTACAGAACTTTGGTTCATCATTTATACTTAAACAAATCTATGAACTCACCAACTTTATGTTGACACTTTTTAAGCATATTTTTCTCAGGTAAATTAGATGCTTGGCCTACTTGATGTGCACTAGAGTCTAAATTTGATAAGATTTCATTCATGTATTTCTACATACATACAAATGATCAAATCTCGTTGTATTACTTTCAAGCTTTTCATTGTGATGCAATTATGAGACAAATGTTATATCAATTTCAAGAAAATCAGCGAGATTACTTTTCAAACGACACATTTAAAGGTCGTTCTCTTATATCTAGCGTTGTGTATTATGAAGTAACGCCCCCGGACACATTTCCGCTGCGACATATTTTTGGGGGTGTTACAAAAACACTACTAATGGTAGCAAACCAAAACCTAGGAGCAACAATCAAACATCTAGGAGTTTGCCTGTACCTAAGAGTAGTTGTAATATGTCAAGTGGTGGGCCGCTAATAGATCACTCTAGGAATTTTAACTCCTTTTCAGACTCCAAACACGTTATTTGCTCAACTTGTCAAAAATGTGTCTTTAATGCTAATCATGATGATTGTATAACAAAATTCCTGAAAGAGGTCAATTCTCGAGCTAAGGTTCAATCCCCTAAGTCTAGAAACAACATCAAACCCGCAAAAAGGATACCTAATGTAAACAAACCTGAAAGATGGATCTCTAAAGGATATAGGTTTTTTCCCAGTAAGTCTTCCGCTGTGCATGAGAAACCAAACACTCCTAGATCTTGTCTTAGGTGGAAACCGACGGGTAGAATTTTCAAGATTGCTGGTCTTAGGTGGATACCTACTAGAAAGATGTTCACCAATAGCACAACCAAAGTTGATAGTGAACCTCCAAATGGTTCAAATGATGATATCACTAATCCATATGAATGTGATCAAACTCTTAATGTCAGTGCAGGTATCCAAACAGTTCTCAAGGTGTTGAAGAACAACAACAACTTGCACATTTTGATGATCCATGCCATGAACTTCTCCATAAAGTCTACATTTCACAAGATCATCTTCAAATGTACACAAATGATTAAAAGGACTACAATGGCGTCTGCAGACAACACTTTAGGCCCCGCTCCTCAAAGAAAAGAAAAGTGTACGATTGAGTACGCTTTATCTTTAAAAGAATAGAAATCTTCTTGTATCCTATGTATATACTATAAATTAGAAAAACACAAAAAGATTTTCCAATTCTTATAAAATTTTACAAAAACAAAATACAAAAATATAAAATAAGAAAAACACAAAAATATGTACTTTGATGACATGTCTTCTGGTATCGATAATATTTACGACATTAGAAATGTCATTCAATAATGACACGTGGTTGTAAATAAATTTTGAGCAGAAGTTGTATATATCTTTCAAAACACGTCATATGGCTTGCAGTTATTTCAGGCTGCAACCCGCTTTTCAATCTGAGGAACGCATGTCGTCAAAAAGACAGTTGTTCCTGACAACGGGTAATTAATTTTTCCTGGGCATAGATTACTTCATATCTATGCATCATGGGAATAAGTACGTTTCAGTGCATTTATTTGTCAAAATAAGAGAAATATTATTTTTATTGGTAAAAAGTTGTCTTCATAATGAATCAGTGTTTTCAGTAATCACAAAAAGATTTTCAAAGACAATTTGACCACTCAAACAATGACAACATATAACAACCCACAATTTTTCTCTATGTAATTATTCATCTATTAAATTAGATGCAATATAATATCTACTTATTAAATTAAGTACAACTATTTTCATGGAAAGATTTTTTCTTTATTCCACTCATTATGCAACGTAACTTGCATAACTAAAGTAAACGAGCTCACGCAACCTACCTATGCCAATTTCATTAACGTTTAAATCAAGTAAACATTATAATATGTAAAGCAGTATGATTTCAAATCCATTTTACAATACTTTATCTATTTAACGTACCATTTATAACGTTTTTATAACGAACCTTATACGTTAACATTTAAACCAAAACCCTAACTATATTTAATGTTTACATACAAAACAAAGGTAGAAGCTTTTAAGGCATGTGTACAAGGTTACAATGCATAACTTTTGAGTATCTTTTCCCTCTAAAATCAATGTACAACTCTTTAAAGCTCAAACTACAATCCAATAATGCACAACATTCAAATAAGCACAATTTCCCTCCAAAATCTTAAGGCATTTCGTACCATCTTTTAGGCATGAGTTACAACTTTCCTAACCACCATTTTTAAACATTCTTTCCCTCCATCTCAACCCCTACTCGTCCTAAAAACCAAAATCCTAACCCGAAAACCCTAAACAACCCGTACACCTTAAACTAGTTTTAAACTATAACCTAACCCTAGCAACCACCCTTCTCCAAGATGCACCGTGTTTCCTACTATCTTGATAAGCACCACCATGATTCACCACCATGCCTACTACCTTGCTAAGCACCACCATGATTCACCACCTTGCTAGCCTTCTTTCACCTACTTGTCACCACCAAGCAACCACCCACACATCTTAGTCACCACCTAGCTAGCACCCTATCACCTCCATCACCACCTTGGACTCCAAGAAAAACCCTTGGCTTCCACTCCAAGTAAACTTGGTCCCTACTCCATGTAAACTTGGCCACTACTCCTAAATTTACCCTATATATACACGAAACATACACACACTTTCATTTCACCATCAAAACTTCATACTACATCAAAATCATGATCTAACCAAGCTAAGGAAGAATAGAAAGGAAGTATAAGCCAAGTAGAAGCCAATAAACAAGAAAGAAGAGCTCTTGATTCATCTCTAAGCCATTTTCAAACCATATCAACCATTTCGACCCATTTGTGTACTAGTAAGCTTTTCTACTCATTCAATAAGCTCTTGACTTATTTTAAATCCTTAATAAGCTCTACTAGATCATGTATAAGCTACTTGTTTAAGCCTTGAACCACAAACCCACATGGTTTGGTTTTCCTAAACCAAACAAACCCGTTTTGGATTTTTAAGCTCATAAGCTACTAGCTCGTAAAACTTACTTATTTTAGCTTATAGTAATAAGCTATAACCTGCAAAATACTTTCAAGATTAAAAAATATAACTACTATGAATTTTGGACTTAATTCGCAAATGTTTTCATGCAAAGGGGTATATATTGTAAAATTTCTGAAACTTATAAGTAGAGGGGATGAAAATGTAAATATCCAAAAGTTAAAACTACAGGGACTTGTTTTTCCAAACTCTAAAGTTGAGGGTTAAATGTTTTAGAATTATATATAAAAGGTTTAAGTTGTAAACTAATATATATACCAAGGGTATATATTGTCATTTTCAAAGGTATAAAATATAATATTTTTATATTAATTATAAAAATATATTTAAATATTATAAGACTCGATTTTATTAAAACTCGACACATTTGTCGTTATCATTCGTCGATCGAAACACTATAAAATAATTATGTTATATATTTAACATAATTTATCATCCACTAGCTTTTGAAGAAACTTAAAAGGATAAGATCCTATCATTTAAACTATAACGTATCACGTTACTAGGGAATTTCATGTGAGGGGCTTTCATTTGGGTAGACGTTTTGACGAGTTGCTGGATTTACGATTTAAAGTGTCCTAGCTCCTCAAACGTTTACTGCATGACCTCTGGATTATGATAGCCCGAACAGTGATACGATATTTTCACAAATTAATAAACCAAATTAAGGTTTATGTTAAACTTTATGAAATAAAGTTCTGTAATATAATCAATCAAACTAAGACTTGACATATTACCCCAGGTTGCGTGACGAGGCTGTTTACTTCCATTTGAATTAAATTTCAAATCAATCAACTACCTTATCAAGGTGAGTTCATAGCCTCGCATTTCAATCTTTTGAATGTTTTATAAACCCGCGAGGGGGATACATGCTATAAACCATGAATACAAGTATTTTTCCAACTGTATGCTATCCTGATATATTATTGCCTAAGTTTGCCTTCACTGCCAATATTTCTTAATCATGAACCATTAGTCACTTGCGAGTGAACGTGAATATTGTGGATAGATCTATTGGGGGTGACGACTCCCGTTGGTGTACCCGTACATGGGGTAACCAAACGCACTATATTTGAGAACAAAGGATAACTTTGGCAAGTTACCTTTCCTTAAGGACAGTTGTTCCTTCAAGTCGTTAAATTGACTTCGGATGTTAATGTTTGGTTGCATGAGCTTAGGGCAATAATACTGTTTTCCATGATAATTGTATTCGTTGCAATTATTACCACTTATGATGACTTGTATTCAACTATTACATTGCAAACACTGTGAATTTCACTCAACCTTTGTGTTGATCCTTTTAGCATGTTTATCTCAGGTAATTGAGCAACTATGGCACGGAGTGGCATTGGACTTGAGGACGTCCAAACTTGTTATCATTCAAACTTTATGTTTTCAATGTACTTTGGGACCTCTTTCGTGAAACTCTGATATAATATTAAATGATAACTAAATTTTCCAAAACGTCTCTTTTGTGTCATTTTCTATTATTATGACTGTTGGTTCATGAAGTAATACCCCAAATTAGCTTCCGCTGCTATATGTCAAATAAGGGGGTGTTACAGATTGGTATCAAGAGTCGCGGTTATAGAGAACAAGGTTAAACCTAAACTATAACTACTTTTTCCATCCAAGAAAGTCTTCTATGCCACTGCATTTCCGGAATAGTATGTAAATGATACATAACTATTAGATTATTATATAAATAACTTATGTTATTTACACTGGGTTGTTACACAGTTATGTCTTCATCCACCCACCTTATTATGATCCCATCTGATTACGTTGTTGAGGATGCTTTTTCCTCTACAACTACTCTTGACTATACTCTGGCTTCTCCGGACTATTTCCCAGCCTCATCGGGAAACACCTCTCCTGATCCTTCAGATGATTTATCTAAGTATCTTTTGGCCTCGCTAGCCATCTTACCTTTCCACAATGATCCGTATATGAAAGTTATGCAAGCATATAATGCTACTAATAATGAATCACCTATTCTACTACCACGAGATCCTATTGCTCCACCAACTGTTTTGCCTTCATCTCCAGTGTTACCACTATCACCAATGTTTGATCCCTAAGATTTCTTTATTCCCGAGGAGATTTTGCCACCTCAGAAATGAGCCCGTTTCCTATCATCTTCCTCTACTAATCCTTCTGCTCCGCCTCAAGTATTTGAGATTGGAGATAATTATCATGGCGCTCTAGACACGTCTTACGCACGCCATGGGAAACAGATCGAGACTATTTTGAATCACTTAGATGAGATCCGTCTTTCTTTTTAATTGATCTTTCAGGATGTGTATCGATTATCGGGAGCTGAATAAACTCACCATAAAGAATCGTTACCCATTACCCAGGATAGATGATTTATTCGACCAACTTCAAGGTTCGAGTGTTTACTCAAAGATTGACTTAAGATCAGGATATCACCAACTGAGAGTCAGGGATGAAGATATTCCCAAGACTACTTTCAAAATGCGGTACGGACACTATGAATTCCAAGTGATGCCATTTGGTTTAACTAACGCACCTACTGTGTTCATGGATCTCATGAACCGTGTGTATAAACCATACTTGGATAAATTTGTGATAGTATTCATTGATGATATTCTTATCTACTCCCGTAACAAAGAAGAACATGCAGATCACATGAGAATAATCTTGAAATTACTCAAAAATGAGAAATTGTATGCCAAGTTCTCTAAGTGTAATTTCTGGATCAATGTCGTACAATTTCTCGGGCACGTGACTGATAGTCAAGGAATTCACGTTGACCCAGCCAAGATTGAAGTAGTTAAGAATTAGGCATCTCCTACCACACCCACAGAAGTATGCCAATTCTTAGGACTTTCCGGTTACCATCGGAGATTTATCAAAGATTTTTTGAAGATTGCAAAGTCTTTGACATAATCAACCTAGAAAAACAAGAAGTATATCTGGGGAGAAAACCAAGAGTCAGCTTTTTAGCTGTTAAAGCAAAAATTGTATGAAGCTCTAATCTTAGCATTACCAGAAGGAAACGATGACTTTGTCGTTTACTGTGATGCATCACATCAAGGTCTGAGAGCAGTGTTAATGCAAAGAGAAAAAGTTATTGCATATGCATCCCGACAACTCAAGCCTCAAGAAGAGAACTATACCACACACGACCTTGAATTAGGAGCAGTTGTGTTCGCTCTTAAAATTTGGAGACACTATCTGTATGGCACAAAGTGTACTATGTTCACTGATCATAAAAGTCTTTATCATATCCTTGATCAGAAAGAGTTGAACATGAGACAATGCCGTTGGTTAGAGTTGCTTGCAGATTACGATTGTGAGATTCGCTACCATCTTGGAAAGGCAAATGTTGTAGCAGATACCTTAAGCCGAAAGGAACGAATCAAACCACTCTGAGTTAGAGCATTAGTCATGACCCTTCATCTAAAATTACTGTCATAAATCCTCGAAGCCCAAACCAAGGCAATCAAAGAAGAGAACATCAAAGCTGAGAACCTACGAGGAATTGTCAAAGCATTTGAAGTATGTCTTGATGGAACTCGTTGTATCAAGAATCAAAGTTGGTTACCACTCTTTGGTAATTTGAGAGACTTGATCATGCATGAATCCCATAAATCAAAGTATTCCATTCACCCAGGTTCTGACAAGATGTATCAAGATATAAAGAAACTCTATTGGTGGCTTAACATAAAGGCAATCGTCGCTGAGTATGTTGGCAAGTGTTTAACATGCTTTAGAGTTAAAGCGGAATGTCAGAAGCCATCCGGTTTACTGATACAACCAGAGATTCCTACATGGAAATGAGAAAGAATAACGATGGACTTCATTACAAAACTACCCAAAACGTCAAGCGGACATGATACAATTTGGGTCATTGTAGACCGCCTTACCAAATCAGCACATTTTATCCCTACTAGAGTAACCGATAGTATGGAAACCCTTACAAGGTTGTATATAAAGGAGATAGTCTCACGGCATGGAGTGCCGATATCTATCGTCTCGGATCGTGACAGTCATTTCACATCTAGATTCTGGCAATCAATGCAGAATGCTTTGAGTACTCAATTAGACATGAGTACGACATATCATCCAGAGACCGATGGAAAAAGTGAAAGAATCATCCAAAACTCGAAGATATGCTTCGAGCCTGTATTATAGATTTTGGAAAAGGATGGGAGAGACACTTACCACTGGTAGAATTTTCTTACAATAACAGTTACCATGCCGGTATTAAGGCAACACCATTTGAGGCACTTTATGGTCAAAAGTGTCGATCACCTGTCTGTTGGGCTTAAGTTGACCAGAGATAATCCATGAAACCACCGAAAAGATAGTACAAATTCGACAACGCTTGCAAGCTGCAAGACCGGCAAAGAAGTTACGCCATTGTAAGCCTTTGGAATTCCAAGTTGGAGATCGTGTTATGTTAAAAGTGTCACCTCAGAAAGGTGTCATCCGATTCGGAAATCAAGGAAAGCTTAACCCCCGCTACATTGGACCATTCAAGATCCTTAAAAGGGTCGGCCCAGTGGCATACAAACTTGAGCTTCCTGAAGAACTCAGTAATGTCCACAGTACTTTCTACGTTTCTAATCTAAAGAATGTCTATCTGACGAATCCCTAATCATTCCAATGAAAGAGATTTGGCTCGATGACAAACTCAACTTTGTGGAAGAACATGTAGAAATTATGGATCTAGAAGTCAAGCAACTAAGACAAAGTCGTATCCCTATAGTCAAAGTAAGATGGAACTCTAAAATAGGACCAGAATTTACGTGGGAACGCGAAGATCAAATCTGTGCCAAGTATCCACATCTATTTTCAAATACCACTCCAACATCCAACTAAATCTCAGGACGAGATTTCTTTAAGGTTGGGAGACTATAACAACCCATAATTTTTCCTTATGTAATTATCCATCTATTAAATTAGATGCAACCATTTTCATGGAAAGATTTTTCCATCCATAATGTTACATAACTTACATTACCAAAGTAAACGAGCTCACGCAACCTACTATTGCCAATTTCATCAACGTTTATGTCAAGTAAACATTCTAATATGTCAAGCAATATGTTTTAAACTCCATTTTTACCATACGTTATTTATTTAACGTACCATCCATACGTTTACTATAAAACGGATTTATA
>BQNB010119643.1:3039-20778 GCA_026074375.1 Tanacetum coccineum
CCTTTCTTTCGATGTCACATCGGGAGCGAACCGACAAATGCCCATGTACTTTATTACGATGGAGTTTGTATATTAATTATTAACACTAAGGATTTATAACTTGCATCCTTTTTATTCACCAACTACATTTTATATATATATATATATATATATATTCAACACATTATTTTTGCAAATAGAAAAATTTTATTTTAGAAAACCAAAGTATAAACTTGAACTAAAATTTTTATTTACAAATGATGTTGACTTCATCATCGATAAAGCTTTTTTTCTCTAAATATGTTGATTAGACTTTTAAGAGTAAAACTCTAATTTGTAAAAAATTAAAGAGAACACGTATAATTAATCATTTTAAGAACTTCGGGGAAGAAAAACCACAAGTTATTTTTATAAGCCTTTAAGTTTTCCAAATAAATTTTGTTTAGCATCCTAATTCGTAATCAACACTATCATCTCTTATTCTTTGCAATTTAAAATCCCTAATAAAGAGATTCGCAAATACTTAGCCTATATAAAATCCAACTCGACATTTTTAAAATCTACTTGAGATTAGTACAAGTCTTCATTTACTAATGATTTCAAGTTTAACATGTTTAAAGTCTACATGAGACTAGCACAAATTATCATCATTAATTGTTAAGGGAGAAAGCTAGAACTCAACACGTTCGATCGGGTCAAAAATTACTTCTAATTCTCACCAACGGAAAACTTACATTTGTGTCTTAACACTTTTTTATTTTTTATTATTATTATTTTATTATTTTTATTTTTTCCAACAAATAAGAATTTAAAATTTTAAAATTTTTGCTATTTTTGTGGGAAAACGGGTACTTGAGAACAAAACAATAAGCAGGTAACATCAAATCGATAGATTCTCTCCCCAAACTAAAACGAAACGTTGTCCTCAATGTTTAAGGCCGGGTTCTACGAAAATCTAAGCAGTTTATGAATTATGCAAAGATAAACGTGAATCGTTAATGATGAAAGGATATCGGATCTCCCCAAACTAATTGAAAACAAAGGATAAGAAGCTCGAGTGAACCGGGACACAACACCGAACACGAGAGTCTTCAGAAAATTTGGGTCTTATCCTGCAAAAATCACAACAAACAACAAACACAAAGAACGAAAAAGTACAAGCCTCCTCACAACACAACACATTATAGAAAGAAAATAGAAAAGGATAGTCATGGGGTGAACTCCCACGAAGCGGCTTGTTTTTGGTTACCGAGTCACAAGCTCGACTCGATCCCTGCATTCATTTGTCCTTAGGGAGAGTAAATGGAACTGTCTTAAGAGAAAAATGAAAAGTAGAGATGCCAGGGTCAAAGACGAGATCTTCATTCCTAAAGGAGAGAAACAAAGGTGATTCCTCGGGGTAGGTGAAATATGGAAGAAAAGTCCAAATGACAAATGTGAAGGAATTGACATCTTCAACATTTAGTGGTAAAACAATTACTCCTTGGCTGAGATTTTCATCATTCTTTACGGCCGTATTGGGCTTAAAACTTAAACAAACGTTTGGTGGTTCTGGTGGAGGATGAAGAGATGATGGTTCAAGTTCAAAATGGAATGATTCAAACTCAGGATCATTTGAATTATCAATCAACCCTTCTTGATCGAGCTCACCCTAAAAAAGAAACGAATCATACTCGGGAAGAGAGTTATTAGCATGAGTAGTGGTACTGCCACTTCTCGTCTCTTCCGTATGATCGCTATAAGAATTATCAGAATAAGAAAAAGAAGATAGAGTTGGGTTGTTATTTAATGCTTCAATCTTAGAAATGAGAAAATAAACATTTGACAATTTGTCACGAAGAATAACGTCCTCAACCTCTTCTACGCTGCCGAGCTCCGAATTGGGAGGTGTTGCATCAACGTACTCGATGTTCTCAAAATCATCGTCATCACTTGAGGTATCATCATCATAACAATCATCTTCTTCTTCATCAAATTCGTCTTCATCCATTTCTGGTCGAATAGGAGCGAGTTCACCGGCGAACTCCTCGAGAATAGGGTCGATCTTAGAAGAATAAACAATCGAAGTATCTCGGTTAATCAAAGATTCCACAAGATCGGACTCAACATTAATTAGATTATTATCACAAGTAGGCACATCACTCGTATCGTCGGAAATACCCTCGAACTTACTTGGGATTGGGACAAGGTTCTCAATACTAGAAGTAGTGTCAAGATGCTCGTCCCCCATACTTAGAGAATTATAGGGCTCCTCGATCGGTAAGTCGGGTGTGATTGCTTTAGACGTAGAACATCGAGCAATAATATCTCCAAAAGGAATATAATCATCCTCATCGACAAAAGGAATAGAAAGCATGCGACGACGGGCAGCAGAATACTGTTCTTCATTGTAAGCTTGCTCCTTTTTTTGAACTTCGCTGCCCCATATATTAAAATCTTGCTTAAGTTTTCGAATTCTAATCTCACAATCTCTCTCGTATTCTTCATCAATCTTCTCGCCTCAAAATCTTTCATAACCCAAATCATTCGTGATATCTTTAATTTCGTAATCAACCAATTGCTGCTCATGCCTCATATCCTCTATACTCATATCCTCTTTAGCCGCTTGCTCTTCCATAACTCGCCTTTCTTCTTCCTTATTTTGCATAATTTGACCAACCATGTCACATATGGATGTCATTTGCTCCATAAGCTTGTTTTGAGAATTGAGAAACTCATTTTGAGCATTGAAGATTGGATGATTGACGGTATATTGTGGGAGTTGAAATTGGTCAAAACCAAAAGAATTAGAATTATAGCAAGAATTTTGCTCATAATATTCTTCATTCATTGGTTGACATTGAAAAGTTTCATGAGGACCCCCGAAATTTTCACAACAATTGTAGTGTTGAGAAGAACTTTGAGAATTTTGTGGAAAATAATTATCATTAAAGTTTTGATTGCAATACGGCTCCTGTTCATAGACAAGCGGGAATTGCGGTGGATAATCCTAACCATAATAAGCAGTATTTCCACATAACTCACACAAGTAGGTCTCAAACTGGATTTGTGGAGGGTGGGTGAGACTACTTGGAGAATCATTGAAAGAATTAGGTTTGGAATCATAGGTGAATGAATTCTTATCTCTAGAATTGCATGTCGGATGAACATTTGACAAAGTCTGTGGGAGCTCAGCAATGGTTTGATTGCATTGTTCTGGATTAGAGATAATCGGAGCTTTTGGTGGACAATTATAACCAATATGAGCACCGTTCCCACAAGACTTGCAAGTACATTGTTGACAAAAAATACCGTCTAACAAATCACCACATTTGTAACAACAATTGTGGTTAATTTGTAGAGGACTTTGCGAAAAATTTACACCGGGGTCTTGATTGACAACGATTGGCTCTTGAAAAGCATTACTAACGTTGGTATTGTCATTGGATGATTCGAAAGTATCTTGAGAGTCTTGGAAAATTCCATTTTCAACACAATATTTAAGCAAATCTTCCTCGAATTCCTTTCGTAAAAGAGCACATCCACGAAAATATGGACCATCAACCAGGGTTCCATACTTTGCACAACACGGAGAGGAGTCTGGTTCGGGAACAAGAATCTTGTTTTCAAGACTTCCCATTGAACAACATTCTCTAGTGTACAAACTTCCACAAGACGAGCATTCCTTAATCGAGAAGAGGGGTTTCAAACGATGAGACGCCATAAGAATTAAAAATAAAGAAAGATGTGAAAAAGAATTAAATGAAAAAGAGGTTTAAGGAGATTATTTTTGGTTTTTTCAATTTTTTAAACAACATATTTTATTTACGAACAAAACGAGAGACAACTTAAACCAAATAATCAACTTACTTCACGGTAGCTCTTAAAATTTTTCTTAAGGTGAGCCGTACCTCGTAAGTGACACAAATGACAAGTTTTTGAATCTTTGGTTCGATTTGGGAACTTTTCAAGTTCACCGAAACTTATTTATGATAATACCTCAATTGAAGGTATTATTTGTTGGTGTTCGTTTACCAACTTTGTGTATTTTATTTCTTTTTTTTAAAAGACAATTTTTTTTATATTTTTGATTTTTTTTATTATTTTTATATGATAACTATAGTAAAAAGAAAAGAAAATTATTTTTTACTTTTTATATTTTTAGTTTATTTTTTTTGAATTTTTTTTTTTGAATTTTTGAAATATTTAACAAAAATGAAACTTTCGAGGACGAAAGGATCTTCAAACCAAAATCAACAAACGTAAACAACGGAATCTTTAACACAAGTCCCCGGCAGCGGCGCCAAAAACTGATTATAGTTTTATATACGCAATAAAATATATAATAATATTCCAAAATAGTAATTAAGAACTTTCCTAAAGTCTCCCTTAAGAAAACCTCACTCTAAAAGATATATATAATATATAATACGTATATTTAACTATGAAGAATGATCACCCGGGTCGTTTCCCCAACGACTTGTGAAATTGAAACCTTGCTTTAGCTTGGATTATGATATGAATGAGTGAAAAGATATTTTTGAGTATCTATAACTACTAAATTAAAGCAACAATTAAAAGTAATTAAACACTTAAACTAATTAACTGGAACAAATAAAACGTGACAAATAAGCAAATACACTAAAATTAACTCCTAAAAATGCAAACTAAATTTCTAAACCTAAATTAGGACAAAAGAAAATTTTAAGAAAAAGAAAAACTTTTTTTGATTATTTTTGAATTTATTATGAATTAAAAACTATTTTAATCTAATTAAATCCTTAAAAAATAGCAAATTAAGTCCTAAAAATTAAGAAAAAAGATTTTTAAACTTAAAAAAGTCTAAAGTAACTTAAAAACTTAGAAAACTATTTTTAACTATTTTTAAAATTAAAATCCTATTTTTAAAATTAAAAATAAAGGCTTAAAAATTAAAATTAAAATCTAAAAGTGTTGAAAATGATTTTTTAAATGTAAACCTAAAAGGTTTTTAATCAAATGCAAAACGATTTTTTGTAGTTTCCTGAAAATTATTTCTCTATTTTTTAATGTATTTTCGAAAATTGAAACCTAAGAAAAATGATTAAAAATAATCTACTAAATAGAAAATTATGAAAAATTCAGGGAAAATTCTAAATGAAACAAAGAACAAGTGAAAATTTCTAATTACCTACTAGCTTAAAGAATAAGCCCTAGAATAAGCTTAATAAGCTACGGCTTATGTTAGGAAAAAGAAAAGAAAACGTGTATAATAAAAATATGGAAAGAGAAGTAGACGGATGAGCTATTGTAGCACAAGTGTTAAGTCGTGTGTGTTGTGAGAGGGAGGTCGTGGGTTCAAGTCTAGCAAACCCCCATTTTTTATGTTTTTTTTATTTTCACTTTTCAAAAACTAAATACCTACACTTATTAAAAACCTTATTCTAAGCAACTTTAAAACTACACTATTGGCCTAAAAATATCGAATAAGCACTGTAACAGCTTAAGAATAAGCTGTCCACAGGAAGTGAGCTTTTGAGCTCACTTTTGCTTGTTTGGACTTATAAGCTTGCACAAACTTTAATATAGGCTCATTTTTAAAGCAAAAGCTATTCTAAATAGCTTATGATGACTACTATCTAATTTTAATAAGCCACTTAACCTAAGAACACTAAAAGCTAATTGAATTTGAAGATAAAAACAGCATACTCAAGAACAAAGCTCAAAATCAAGTTAAGCACAAAACCCGCGCGACGCGAGCGCAGAGTGCGCAGAAAGCTAGCTTATAAGAATAATCTTAGCTATCTTATAAAACCTTATGAGTTACAGTATTAAAAAACAGGAACTATAAGCTAAAATTCTAAAGTTAAAAGGCTAAACTAGTTACTGCTGTTTTTGGTCTTTTTAGATTTTTTTGTTGATTTTGAAAAGCAAATTTTACCTAAGAGATAAGCTAGAAAATGAAAAACTGGTTCTAATCTATATTAAGCTATGTGAAAACTAAAAGCTTGCTTAACCTTAACCTTCAAATCCTTCTTAAAATTACAACAAATTGAATCAAAAGCCACTGCAGTGGAACCTATCCGGTGCAAATGGCAAATTGGCTAAATTACAAATGCAGGATACCTAAAGGGTAAGCCTGCACTTAGGCACTCTATTTGAGTGTGTCAAATCACAAAACCAACACTAACCAAGCTTATTAAGCTTGGTTCAAAACCTTAGCACTAAACAGATAAGCACAAAATTCCCCTGGTGCAGGAAGACAAATGATAAGCCTTAAAATGATTTTGAACTAAGTCTAATCTTACAAACTATCTTAAATCTTAATAAAACATGAAAACAAAGCTGACAAAAGAGAAATCACCAAATTTCTTTGACTTTCAGTGGTCAAACTAGCTTATGCCAAACACTCCTTTAAAAAGCACAAAATCCAGTTAAGCTTAAGAAATTAAAATCCTATTAGTAAAACCTTAATACTAGATAATACTAAGCTTATAGCAAGCTAAACAAACATGATTTAATAACTAATTAAACTGGAATTAAATATCTACACTATTGTTAACTAATATTTTTGGTTTTTATGAATTTATGACAGATTTTAAGAAAGACTATGATCTATTTTCTAACTACTAAAGCAGATTATCAAATCATGATCAATAAGCATATGAGTGAACAATAAGCATAATTAAGCTGAATAATAGGCAGATTAAGCAATTACTAAGCAAATAAGCATAATAAGGCATAGAAAATTAAGGACAAAAGAAAGTAAGGAAACTTACAAAGCACCTTAGCTACATCACATAAGCCAAATTGACACCGTTTCTCAGGCTACGATTAAAACGAGCTACCGTGCTTATCTCTTAAAGAAAAGCCAGTCTAATTAAGTCCATGCTAGTTCATACCCAGTCTCAATTATTGGGATCTCCCCTTCATAGCTACATTTGTCCGACATATACTAAAAGTCTACTTATCAGCTCGGCTTTAGGACTGTTGAACCCTAGAAACACTATATAATTACAGTACTACACACACACAGCTCTATCACTTAGCTTCAAGACTAAGTGATATATCTCCTACGAGTAAGCTTAACATGAGTCAACAAAGTAGAGCATCGACGTACATAAACAAGCATCTGTTTTATGAGTGTAGCTAGATACGTAGCGAAGCAACTCTGCCTAGCCACACACAACTAACTTAGCAAACACATAAGTGATTTGATCTGAGAGACAGAGAGGCGCGCGCTTACAAGGCAATATATTACACTGTGTCTGCTATTTTCTAATACTCTCGCGCATACTAACGAGACATTTACTATACAACATAGAAACCTAGCGCATTCTTGCAAAAGAAATCTTATAAAAGCTACAAAGAGGACAATACTATGCTTAAAAAATAAACTGTAGACTTGGTAACACAAATACAACCAGAAAAAGGAGCATACCTAAGTTGACTTGTGCGTGTATCAAGTGTTAGCTCTATTATCTTTATATGCTACTTCTAGATGTAAGTGCGTTCAGGTATCCTCGCCTTGATCGCAACATCATTAAAGCCGCTCCTTACATCATCTGCTCTCTCACTGTCACACTTGCCAAAATCATTCTGGGAATGTCACTCTTCTTTTATCGGTCCGTAGAGAGAGCACGGCATCTACCGCTCCTGGATCACACGCTGCATGCAGAGAGTGCGAGATCTGCCCATAGTAGGCACAGTGGTCCCGATACGATGTAGGAGTGGTGGCAATTCTGGGATCCTGGAACTAACTATCCTTACTGTGGCAGAGTAATACCATAATCCAATCATAGAGCCTATTTGGTGCGGGTACATCTTCATGCGCACTTCCGCTTGGATGCGTGTGTACACACGCTGTGTGGGGGGGCGGGATGGTGCCACGGGCCCTCTTATTGCGCACAAAGAGTGAACGAGAGCAGTTCAGTAACTTAGATGCGCGCAAGACAGTACTGTACATGTATCCCGTGATAATTTCAGTTCGGAGATCCTGTCCCAACATTCACCTACTTCTCGAATCAGTACCTATATTTTTAGTGTTTTATACTGATAAAAGTTTGATTAGGAGGGTTCTGCGGGGTACAGTAGATGGTTCCTCTAGTAACAATGTAGGTTGTGAGTGACGAGCTTGTGTTCTCGACATTGTTAGGTGGGCATTGTATTGTTTCTTCTCTAGGTACGTGTGGTTATTTATTGCGGAGATCACAATGGATAGTCTTGAGTTTTAGAGAGCGTGACTCAAGCTGCTAGCTTATATATACATCATATCATCTCTATCATCTCATATCAGCCGGGATAAATTGATTTATAATTTCAAGAGTAGAGTAATGAGCGTAGTTTTAGATAGGATATCTAGGGTAAATCGATGTGGTTATAGGTGGTGACTCATGGGGTAGCAGCGAGGGGACACACATACTACTATCTCTCTATATATGTAGTGAGATGTTAAAGTTAGATATAGGGAATGCGTGGGTGACTTGGGACAATAGTGGGAGGGGGGGGGGGGGGGTCTAATGGGGACTGCACACAAGTGACAGGGAGTGTGGAGGGAGTTATAGTATAGTTCTAAGACTCTATGACAACACTCTCTCTATTTATACAATCTTGACGTAACTGTATGTTGGGGGGAGGGGGAATTATTATCTACTTACAGGTTTTTAAGAGATGGAGGGGTGACCTCTAGAGACCATATGATGAGTTAGTGCGTTGTGTATGTGCGTATGATATGCATGATGCGTGGAGGTGGTGGTGGTATTGTTAGGTGTATATTGATAGGTCTATTTTGGTTGATGATAAAGGTGTTGGGATGTTTGTATAGTTTTGATGTTGTGTTTAGGGGTTAAGGTTTTTTAGTGGGGTGTAAGGGGGTAATTTTAAGTATAAGTTAAAGTTTGGAATGGGGGGGGGATGTTGAGTGTTTAGTTTAGTGGTTTAGTGGGGTGTTGATTGAAATTTTTTAGGTTTTTATGGTTTTGTTGGGGTGTTGGAGTTTTTGGGTGTGTTTATTAAATTATGGGATGGTTTTAAAGTGTTTAAAAAAAAGGGTGGTGGGAGGAGTAGGTTATTGAGGTTGGGTTTTAGGGAGGGGGGTTTGAGAATTTTTGGTGGTTTTTTTGAGTTTTAAAGGTGTTCGGAGTGGTTAGGGTTTTTTAATGGATGATTGGGATAAGGGGGTTTTTGTGGTTCTTGGATTGGTGATATCGTAACTTCTAAAGTTATAAATATAAGGACTAAAAATGTCATTGTATTTATCAAAGTTTACACTACAAGTCTATTAGTCAAATTTTTAAAGTTAATTTTACTTGGTATACTTTTAAAACTTGAGGGACCAAGAGTCGTAAAAGTGCAAACTCCAAGGGTATATTCTGCCACTTTTCAAACTCAATGGTCTAAAATGTAACATTTTGAAAAAGTATAAAAACACATTCAAACATACCAGACATAACCTTTAATTAACGTACGTGCTTAACATTTCCCAGATGTTGAATAAAATTTCTTAAAACCACTTATGTTAAACTATTTATATCATTCAATATCGATTGCTTTGGAAAATCATGTCCCAGATCTATATCATACACAATACTAAGGGAGCTTCATATTTAGGAGTTTCATCTTGGTATTACGTTCTGACTGAGTTGTTGGGTTTATGATTTAAAGTGCCCTAGCTCCTCAAACGTTTACTGAATGACTTCTGAATTATGATGGCCCGAACGGTGTTATGATAATTTTTATATCAAAACCAACATCAATGTAAAATCTTACATATTCAATCAAACTAAGACTTGCCATATTACCCTAGGTTGCTTTACTAAGTTTTCTATTCAGAATTCATATAACATTTGCTATCAATTTCCCTATAATTGTTCAGGTGAGTTCATAGCCTCACGCATTCAAGTCTGTTTTAATATAACCCGCGAGGGGGATACATGCTATAAACATGATGCAATTATTTTTGTATGCTATTTCCAATTTACTAAATCTAAGTAACTGCTTTGCCTTTAAGTCCCATAATCATGGACCGTAATTACTCGTCCGTACTAACGCTAATGATTGAATAATTCATTGGGCGGGACTCCCCGTTGGTGTACCCAGTTTACGTTAACCAATTGCACATCATTAGAAACACGCGGTAATTAGTGGCAAAGTGTACCCGAAAGGGCTATATCGTATCACCCAACCGTAAGGCTTTGATTCATGTAGCTAATGGCAATAATAAATAAGTTTCAATACCGGGAGTATTCAATCGTAACCTTGAATATACTCATTTTTCATTTCAAATTAATTACTTAAACTAGTGAACACTTAACTTTGTGTTGACTTTTTTAGCATGTATTATCTCCGGTAAATAATGCAGCGGAAGTGGCGAGGACATGAAGAAAGGAAAAACGTTATCATTCAAACTTTATTGTATAGATTTTGGGAACCTCTCATTTGTAAAAACTCTGAAGAAATAATGAATGATAACTTATTTTCAAAAATGACTCTTTTTGATTCGTTTTCTATGATTATGACTGTTGTACCTTGAAGTAATACCCCAGATTAGCTTCCGCTACTATATGTAAAAATGGGGGTGTTACACATATCTATTCCTAATTTAACTCATGCATATCTTTTAACAGCACTAACTATTATATGCTAGCAGCACTAACTTACTACTAACATCACTAACTATACTAGCAGTACTAACAATGTACTGGCAGTACTAAATATACACTAACAGTACTAAAGACTTAGTCTGTTTTCTTCAATCTTTTTCAGCAGCACTAAATCTTCACTAACAACACTAATGTTGAACTAGCAGCAGTAAGTTGTAAAGTCTTCTAAAACCCAACAATCCTCCCCTAAACATGATGTTTACTTGTCAACCTTCATGTTTCTTCATCTTGAGCTTCTTGAACACCAGGAGGATGTATCTAAACACTTTACAACCTTTTAATCTTCAACTTTGATTAGCTTATAGTCTTTTCAGAAACACAACAAAAATACCAACTAAGTTGACTATGTAGTTTTTGGCAAACTACCAGCCATAAACGGATTTGACATTTCTTTACCAGTAGCCATTTGCTCTGGAATAGCCAATGCTTCATTGCTATAACATGGTGCACTGATAACCATATAGTTTTTAGTAACTAACCAACTATCAACGATTTGAAGATAGTCTTTACCAAGAGTCCGGTTGCTTTAGACTAACCAACCATCTTAATTGTGAAGCAAGTATAGAGAACCATATAGTTTTTAGCAAACTATCAGCTGTAAACAGATTTGAGAAGTCTTTACCAAAAGTCGTTTGCTTCTGGACTAGCCAGTTCTTGATGTCTGTTAGACATGGTGAACTGATGACCATTTGTTGTGTGGTCAGAAAACCAACACTCAAAGATCCTTCTCACTCCCATCTTGGTTCCCAAACTCATCAATCTGCTTTTGAATGAATCTAAGCAGAGTATAAGCATCTTCACTTGCAGTCCCAGCTACTAACCTTAAAGAAAGCATTCTTTCAAGAGTTTCTTTTGTGAGTGGATACTTCCTTTCTGCAAGCATATGAATCTCAGTACCATCTTCCAGTATCAAGGTATGAACACCACAATTTTCATATAAATCCCAGCTTTTAAGATTCCATCTTTCTTGATTTTGCCAGAGTTCATCTTCTGCATTTGCATCAAACATGGTCCTTAAATCTCCCCAAAGAACTAGATCAACACCTTCTGGAGTAGTTGTTTCAAATCTTTTCATCACCAGATTATATAACTCCTCAAGATCTAGCCTATCAAACCTTGTCACCATTTCAGAAAAGGTTTTAATCCACCTAGAACTTCCATCAGATCTAAAGATTCTGTAGTAGATGCACTCTGCTCCATGTCTGTCAAACTCATAGAATTTTGATTCCCAGTTAATAATTGGAAACCTCTTCTCCAGGACTTCATAATCTATTATTCCTTCTTCATCAGGAACTATCATAAGAAAAGCTTTTAGCTGTTCTTCCTCTTCAAGATCAGAATCTATCTTTTACCTTTTTGATTTCTTTGTAGCTTTCATCTTAAGTCTTCTGCCTGGTCTTTTTCTCGTACTATCTTCATGTCCTTCTTGCTTAACTTCAACTTTAGTACCGTCAGGTTCTTCAAGAACCTTCTCCTTATTTGAAGTATCTTTATTAGTTGCCTTCTCATTCATCTTCTTTATCAATTCTTCTTCTTTAGCAGAACCAATAGGAACAAAATCTTGAACAGACTTCTTCTGTCTTTCATACATACCTTTGATTTCTTCAAATGACTTTGCTTTTAGCTGAGAGTGTTTGTAACCACCCATGTTCTTCAGATATGTCATCATCAAATTTCTTAATTGAGATTTAGTTGGTGGTCTACTTCTAATCTCAGCAGATCTTTGTGCAGCTCTGAATTTTCTTTGAGCAGCAATTGTTTTAGCCAAGAACTTTGCTCTTTCTTTAATTGTATACTCCTCTCTTTCTTCCTGTTGAAGCTTGGCTGCAAACAATGCATCAACATCAATCCCTGCTTGAACTTCATCATACATCTCAGCTATAGCAGCCTTAGATGTTTTTTCTTCCCTTGGTCTTTCCCTTTCCACCTCTGCTTGCAAGTATACTTGTAACTGTCTGGCAATTTCTGCATCTCTTGCAATCTAAGCAGCATCAAAATCACTTCTAGTCCATACTTCTTGCTGCTCAGGTTCTCCTAAGATACTTTTGCTTTGTCTTTAGGATCACTTGTTGGAGGTAGGCTTTCAGTTAAGATTGGATCTTTAGGTCTGAAAAATCTTCAATATCTTGTAAATGATACTCCTTTTTCCTTAGCTTTCACTCGTTCTTTCATCTTAATACGTGTTTGAGCCATGGTGATATCATCATCATCAAATAAACTTTTGTGTAAGAGGGAGTTCTAAATGCTCAACAACACTATCTTGCCTTTGGCCTGCATCCATCCAATATCTAGTCTATAGCAGTACTAACTTCCGGTCTAAGGCAGTAACGAAACTTATGTACTTCAAAGCATTTCCTGCCCTTTATCACCCACTGGGCCCTTGTCTTCAACAACTTCCTTATCATTGAGTCAACTTAAATACCTCCTCAATTTCACCACTGGTTATTTGCCGACACCCCTTATGCCGGAGATGAGCTTCCCCGCTCCTTCCCCGTCAATAACCTATGTACATCCCAAACACAAGACTAGATCATCAAAGACAGTATAGACCATCGCAAATATGCATTACGGGTTTAAAACTTTTTAGACTTTGGGTTTTTGGCAACTAAAGTCCTTATGGTTTTATAAGTAAAGGAGAAACGATATTTCAAGTGTAAACAACTTTCAACTTTGGCAATAATGGTCCCTGGACTTATTTAAAAGGGAAATAGGCCTAGTAAATGGGCTTTTGATTTGGGCTTTGGATCCGGGTGTTGTTTCTGATAGGTTTTGGCCCATTTAGGCTTAGGGATCATTTGTGTAACTTTGGAAACTTAAGGGACTAGATTTGTAACTTTGGAGTCTTTATCTTCTAGTGTTGACTTTGACTGAGGGTTGACTTTTTGACTTTGGCTTCCGGCTCTTGCACACTCTTCCGTTTTCATATCCGTGTTTGCCCATTTTTGACGATTTTCTTGTGATTTTTGATATATTCGTACCTGCACATAAAAAACACAAAAACAAGTATATTTTTGCCATTTTAAGTATGTTTTTAGTCATTTAGGGTTAATTTTGGTATAAATAGATATATGTATTTTACACTTATCATTGGGAAACAGAGGTGTTATTTTTCCTGAAAATTTGAGTCCTTTCCTAGACTTATTTGTGAAAACTTTCATATTGTGAGCTGGTGTAGGATAAACATCATTAAAAGGCTCACCAAGCTCAATTTGATTATTTAGAAATACCATTAAAAACCTTGGATACATAAGAAATTTCTTTTTAGTATTATCCAAGTTCCTCAACATACCATCAAAAATAAGTTTATAAAAGTTAAACTTTTGATTAGTGGCCAGACATATAACAGCTGAAGCAATATTTGTGGAAAACTCATTCCAGCTGGTAGATTTTGAGCTTAAACAATGTAAAATAGTATGTATCAGAAACTTCCATTGAGGAGAAAAGAGAGCTTTTTGAAAAGTTAGTTTATTAAAATCACCCTCATAACCCATCAATGCAAGGTTTTGAAAAATAGCTTCATTTGTTAGGCAAGCAGTACCATCAGCATCATTAAAAAGAAGAGAACTTCTTATTGATGCCTCTGTTACTACTACTGCCTTGCTATCAACAGTAGCATTAATCTGCTTCACATCATTGACTGTTTGGGAACTGGCAGTGTTCCAAAACTGTTCAATGTAGGAAGTATAGATAGGTGGACTTACAGTGAGAGCATGATGAATCGAACTGGAAGCAAGAAAGTCCACTATCTCATGAAAATCGGAGTTTCCCTCTGTCTTCTCTAAGCACGCGACCATGTTATGTTGATCGACAAACTCCAAATTCGCCATAGAAACTTGTAATAGATGGATTAAGATGTGGGATATGATCGATTGGGAGAGTATGAGTGATTGGTAAACGGAATTGAGATTTTATAGAGATTTGCTTTAGGGTTTGATATGACCGACTGAATAAACTTGAGTCTTTATCTTAAAGAAAGAGTATTATAGAAGAAAAGATCAAAAATTTTCAAGTCATAGACCCTTATAAGCAAGTTGTTGGCGAAAATATCTTAACGGTTATATTTAATTAAGGAAAATCTGTTATGCTCGCTAATAGTAGTAACGGTAACAAACAACACAAACTTTTGCCTGGCAGCACCAACTTTGCTAGCTACCATTTATAGCCTTCAATACCAATCCAAGTAGCATCTTTTTACCCAATCCAAACATCATTTCCATCGTTTAAATGCTTTTGAGCAGCACTAACCAAGCCGGGTAGTACTAAGTGTTGGCCTGGCAGTATTAACCAAACTGGCAGCACTAACTAACTCAGCACCATATGTAGCCCTCAATCTTCATTCCAATGAATAGAATGAATCCCAAATCATCATCTCATCTAAAATCTACCTGCTAACTAATTTATTTCACAAACTGTACAACAAAGTAATCTGCTGACTTGTCTCCCCTGAACTATTGCACCTCCCTTGAACTATTGCACCTCCCCTGAACTATTGCAGCTATAGATTGATCATTCTAATCCTAACCACTAAAAATTTAAATCTTGTGACATCAAATCCTTAAGTGAGAAAGTCTACAACATTAGCATCAGTGTGAATCTTGATAACATCTATCAATCTTTTCTTATAGCAATCCCTTATGAAGTGATGTCGAATCTCAATGTGCTTGGTCCTCGAGTGATAGACAGGATTCTTAACTATACATATGGTACTCTCCTTGTCAATATGGATTTTTGTGTTCATGAAATTAAAGCCATAATCCATCATCTGATTCTGATTCTATATCTATAGTACTTGCCCACAACAGTTAGCAGCTGCAACATATTTCGCCTCAGTAGTAGAATTTGCCATAATTGTCTGCTTCTTGCATTGCCAAGATATCAGTCTTCTACCAAGAAACTAACAACCACATGTTGTTGATTTCCTATCAAGACTGGCGCCTCCATAATCACTTTCTAAGAAAGCTTCTAGTTAAAAAGGAGAATCCCTAGGATACCATAACCCTAGTTTGGGTTGATGTTTGAGGTACCTAAAAATCCTTTTTACTGCATTTATGTGTTAAGCTTTTGGAGTGACTTGAAACCTAGCACAGGCACAGACAGCAAACATGATGTCTGGCCTTGATGTAGTCTAATACATTAGGGAACCAATCATAGACCTATAGACATGCACATCTACATCTACACCATCTTCATCTTTGACCAGGGGCTTATTTGACTCAACAGGAGTAGTAGCTGTTTTGATGGAGCAAAAATCAAACTTCTTAAGGATGTTAGCTACATACTTGTCTTGACTAATAAAGATTCCATAAGGTTGTTGTTTCACCTGTAATCCTAAAAAGAATGTGAGCTCACCCATGGAGCTCATCCGGAATCTTTTGTGCATACAATCTTCAAACTCAGTACACATAGACTGCGTTGTAGAGCCACAAATGATGTCATCCACATACACTTGAACTAACATAATGTCACCTTTGTTCTTCTTAATAAACAATGTTTTGTCTATTGTACCTCTTCTAAAACCATTTTTCAGCAGGAAAGAAGAAAGTGTCTCATACCAAGCTCTAGGAGCTTGATGTAGACCATACAGAGCTTTGATCACCTTATAAACTTTGTTTGGATGAGCAGGGTCAACACAGCTTAGAGGTTGATGAACATATACCTCCTCTTTAATAGTGCCATAAATAAATGCACTCTTAACATCCATTTAGTAGATAGGAAATCCCATGAATGATGTAAAAGCTAAAAACAACCTGATTGCCTCAATCCTGGCAACAGGTGCAAAGACTTCATCATAGTCTATACCTTCCTCCTATCTAAACCCTTATGCTACAAGCCTTGCTTTATTTTCACAATAATACTCCTCTCATCCCTCTTATTCCTAAAGACCCACTTAGTGCCAATTGCCTTTTTCCTAGATGGCAAATCAACAAGTATCCAAACCTTCTATAATTTGAACTAGAGCAATTCCTCTTGTATTGCTTCAACTCAGCTTTCATCCTTTAAAGCTTGTGATATCGTCTTAGGTTCTTCTTATGAGAGAAAACATGCTAACAAATAGTTCTGATAGTCTTTATGATTTGTTTTGTTCTGATTAGAGATGTAGCTTACCAAATCTTGTTGTACTAAAGAAGCATTTTGGATCTTTCCTCTTGTTTGAACTGCTGATTTAGGATCTCCTAGAATTTGGCCTTTAGGGTGATCCTTATGAACTTTGAGTGTAGGAATAGAACTGACATCAATGGTGTTATCCATATTGTTGAAATTAGCCTCTGCACCCACATCTTCATCATCATAGGCACCACTGAATATGCCATCATTTGGAAATACATTAGAATCATCTTCTAAGTCAAGCATATTAGGATCAATAGGTAAATCAGTATTGGGGAGAGTAGATGCATCAATAGGTATTTGTCCTCCAAGATAAACAAAAGATGATCCACCAGTAGTTGCACCAGTAGGAGTACTAGCAGCACTGGCATATGGTGTGTTAGCAGTACTAACCAATGGTGAATTAGAAGTACTAACAGATGGCCTATCAGTATTAAGTTTGTTAATACTAGTAGCCTGAGATACCCTCTTCTTTTCTTCTTTAAAGGATTGTCTTGTAGCATCATCTATAGCTTTAGCAGTAATTTCTTGAGCAATCATCCTCTCAAGATCATCTTTCAAGACTTGGCCAGCTTCTGTCAACATATGTTGTTCTTCTTTTTTAGCAACATCTTCTGAATCTTGTACATCATTGTCTTTAGTAGAATTTTCAGAAGGTTTTTCTTGTGCAGCTTGAACAACATCTTCTACTGAAATCTTTGGCTTATGAGGGTGTAGTGGAAGCAGTATGTATTCCAGAGTAGGTTCCTTATCTTTTTCTGATGAACCAGCAACAGAATGTGCTTGTGTACCTGCATCCATATTAACCTGATTTTCTACACTAACAGGGATATAGTTCATTATATTTGTTAGAAAAATCAAGATCAAACATCCAATCAGGACCACTTCCTGCCACATTAGGTTGATCTTCAAGGAAATCAATATGCATGTTCTCTTATACTCTTTTGGTTCATTTGTTGTATACTTTAAAAGCCTTACTAGTAGTAGAGTATCCCAACAAATATCCTTCATCTGATTTCCCATCAAACTTACCTAA
>BQNB010119644.1:0-17547 GCA_026074375.1 Tanacetum coccineum
AAGTATGCCAGAATTGTACCATATAAGTCCATGGAACGGATGAAGAAGCTGCAATGCTGAATCGTAATGGATGATTCTTGATGATATTCGTCAGAATTTTGCTTTCTGGTAGACATTGCACATGCTCGAGATCAACTTTCTTGTTAGCATCCATAAGATCATATCTCTTGTTCGGAGGACACAGTTCATCTGGATAAACATCAGCTGCATGTTGTTGTTGTGCCATGATGATTACTAAATGATTACAATTGAGATGTTAGATAACACACAATTCATTTGACATTTTTGTCTTTTTCCACTCTGTCTGTTTTATATGTTCTGGCAATTCTTTTTGAACATATGTTTGATCAGTTTCTTTCCCATGTGCTCGTTCTTGCTTTTTCTAGCATATTCCATACGCTTTATTCTTTTGATTTACCAATTTTTGTGTGTTCTGGAAATTATTTTTCAAACACACTTTTGATTTGCTTTTTCGCGTATGGATTTAACTCTCTTTCTGTTTTTAGAATATCCTCACAAGAAATTCTTTTTGTAACACCCCCAAATTTGGGTCGCAGCGGAATAAGGTTCCGGGGCGTGTTACTTCTCAGATCAATAACACAAGATGTATATAGAACGACCAAAAAGTCGTTTAAAAACTGATACATTGGATTTTAACAAAGTATTTGTTACATAAGCCGAAGCTTCACTTGTCCACTTGTTCAAAGTACAAAGATTTCTAGCCCATACAGTTATACAAAATGTATTGCGACAAAATCTTTAATGCATGATATCCCAATCAAAACCACCAATGTATCCCTTGTACCTCTTGCTTACTGATCCCCTGAAAAACATTGCTTTAAAACGTCAACAATAATGTTGGTGAATTCATAGGTTTGATAAATCATATATTGTAGGACCACAAGATTTCCCAAGTGTATGATAATGCAACAGATGCAGACATCATATAAATGTAATTACGTTGCTCTAAGCTCATGACACTGAAGCTTGACGTGTATGAATACCAAATTAATGGCCTACATTGCCCGTGGTGATGTTCTAACCCGCAACATCCTATATTCGACATGGTATACGTTCGTTTGTCCAGTGATAGCTAATCACCCGAACGGGGTTGTCAAACCCAATAGATCTATTAATAACATTCGCGCTCACAATCCCGCAATTGACAGTTCATGATAATGGGCTCAGATATGGGTTATCGCTACTTAGGCAACACGTAATCATAACATGAAACTTAACCACTTGTGTCCAATTGTAAAGCATTGCATGTTTTTCACCCCAAAAACTTTGTAAAACAAAAGCATGTAAAACGTGGGGCTATGAACTCACCTTGAGTGAGTAATGCCAAGTATATCACAAATAACGCGCCACGCGAATTGATCAAATGCAACCTAATTAAATTAAGGTCGTATAAGTACTAATCACATTAAGTACTCCTACCATGCATAAGTCTATATAGCTAATCACCATCTAAATGTTTAAGTGAAAACATGTTTATAAAATTAAAATGTTTATAAACATACTTTTGGTAAAATCGTCATAACTTTCACGTTTCTAATCCGTTTCTTGCGTTTCTTATGCCCATCTTTTCGTATTAAGACGAGTTATCATAATTTGACATTTTCCATATTTTGACCCCCTGGTGAACAGTAACTTTTACTGTTCACATCAGACGTAAGTTTTATTTAAATCGTATTTGTTGTCGTAAAACCCGTAAACGTCGTATTTTATTCGTTATAGCTCCGTTTTTAGTGATTCTTTCGAGGACGTTCTCGTAATTGAAAGTTCTATATATTTATGAGGTTTACAAAAATATAACTTTCTGTCATGAATAGTAACTTTTATAAAAATAGTTTTATAAAAGTATTAATTGTCGTAAACTCGCGAAATTCATAACTCGTTCGTTATTAATTGAAAAATTACGATTCTTATCATTTTGGAATCCTAAAAATATGTATTATTTGTTAAAAATATCAAACTTGCTGTTTGATATAAATTTTATAAAAATTATTTTATAAACTCCGTTTAATTAACGTATAACTCGTTTTTAACGTAACTTTTTCGTTATTAATCCGTTTAACAAGTTTCTTACCTTTTCGGAATCGTCGTGAAATGTATTATCTTATAAAAATATAAAATGGATATGTTAAATTTCGAATTTTGGACAGAATGTTTGTGATAGTTTGTTAAGTCCAAAATTAAGTCTTGTTTCCTTGTTTTCACTTTATGACTTTTACCACTAATCTTATATTTTATATTTATCATATATATTACATGTATATTATGTCCATAGTCCTTTTATTGTCCCTTTGTCCAAATATTACAAGTCTTCCATAATATTTAATAAACTATAATTTTCATAATAACCATAAATCACTAGTTTTTATATATAATCATTTTACATAAAAACCATATGTGTCCATGTTTTCTCATCTTGTAGTAACCTCATTCTAGTGATCATATAATATTATCATAAGTCCATAATCAATATTAACTTGTCATATATATTTCTTTAACTTAAAACATATTAAGAAATCATAAAAACCCTAATTAACCCATGATCATGTTTACACCAAAACAACATGATACAATATTTTATCATCATTTTTAACATGATATATGTAATAACACAACATGTATAAAAGTCTACAAGATGATCATTACTAGTGAAAACTTCATTTACAAGTTAAAATCTTAAATGGTGATTCAACTAAAATAGAACTAATCATATGCATAACAATGAAAATTATAAGAATGTAAAGGGTTCTAGTAGACCTTATAGGGTATGAAGATGATGATAAACAAATGCTAAACCCTTGTTTAGCCTTAGAATCCAAGCTTGCACTTAAGAAATCCCTTGTTTTCTTAATAAAAACCCTAGCTTCCTTTTCTTGATTATTACTTGTAAATGGTGATTCAATGGTTGGAAACACCTTAGAATGTCTTAGGATAGATGTGTATAGAAGGGTATAGGTTGTATAAAAATTAGTATGGATTGGGTTGGATCTTTGTTTCTTGCCGTGAGCTCAAGGAGAGAAAGGAGGGAGTTTTGTGATTTTGCTACCAAGTGTTTATGCATGTATGTGTTATCCTTGCTACTTACTTGTACATATAATAAGTCTTGGTCAAGGAAAGTAGTAATAGTATTCAACAAGACATAATCCATGTCTTAAGGAAAGTTGTTGGTCAAGGAAACAAAGATAGGCTAGGTTTTAATTGCAAGAGTTGTACATTTGACCAAAGTGTGTAAATTTTCTCTTATTTCTTTGTATCAAATGCCCTAAATTCGGCTATAATAAGATATATGTGATGTTGTTGAGTAATTTTTATGTATTGGGTATAAATGTGGGTATTTGTTGAAGCGTAGAAAAGTTTTGGTGGTTCCGGGAGTGCCTAAACGCAATTTATCGCGAAACGTATACACTTTACGTATCTGATAAAAATAAAATGAACAAAGTTAATAATTATTTCAAACTAAATTATATAAACCCTTGCTTGATGTTAACATTTATTGGTTGATGCTCATTTAAATTGAACGCTATTTAACTTAACTCGATTTAACTTTATTCATGAAATCACAAGCAACCGCGTACAATATTAAAAATAAATAGTAGATTTATTGACGACGTCAATGACTTGAAAACACCGGGTGTTATAATGTCAATGAACCTAAAACAAGGGGTGTTATAGTAACCATAAAACCTTGATTGAAAATCATTCAAAGTGTTTGAAAACATTTAACACTTTGAAAGTTTTATCTTTTGAAAAAACTCCCCCTTCACACGTGCATCGATAAACGAAAGTGTTTCGCACATGTGGGTAAGAGTATAAAGCACTTTTCACTCTTGAGTCTTTAGATCACTTATTATTTTCTAGATCATATTTTAATTACATTTCTCCCTTTATTTGAAATACTAATTCATTTAGTCTTTGAAATACTACGTGATTAAAATTTATCATGAAAATCCTGTGGGGAGAAAACTGTTACATCATGAATTATGTGGAACTTTAACTTGCTCCCCCTCAATTTTACATATGTTTGACACCACAAAAATGATACCAAGTTGTAAAATGAATATAAAATTAAGGGTGAGGCAGTGTTGAGCACATAATTTTGAAATATTATGAGATGTCATTGAGCGTAATTCTTGAATAAAGTATGGCTCAAGACCAATAGTTCATCTTATAGAATTACAATCCTATTAAGTAGTTCATTATTATTACTGAGTTGTTATTAAGAGATTTTTTGATATGTTTTTTATACAAAAAGAATTCATTCTGATATGATGTATCCAAAAGCATTAAAACTTTGTTTTTTGAAAAAACTCTGTTGATATCATAACACATGTATGATAGGCTTTTACTTTCGTGTTTTTAGAGAGAGAAAGAGATGGTTGGAATGAACACTTAGAAGAGAGAAAGAAATAAAGGTTAATATTAGCTTGTGTAATGTGAGAAATGAACAACAACCCCTTTCATGTGTGGAAAGGGTTTAAATACTCTAACCAATTGATCGGCCAGGGGCTTATCATGTGCCTTTGGCCGGTTAGCTTACTTAACTTACATTATGATTTATACGAGCTACGACTAACTAAATTGGAAGTGACCCGACACTTTTTTTATATTATTATACAATCTCCCCCTAAGGGAGGTCACTCAAATTTTACAAAAATTTAATCTTAGCATTCTATGCTTTTACTTGTGTTCTTGAGCTTCATAGTCTTTAACTTCAATCAATATAATGTGAATTGATGTAGATGATCATAGACTTTAGATTGAGCTTGTTGCTTTTTTTGACTTGATGTGAGAATATGATCTTGAAACACCTTGAGATCATCAACCAAGCATAATCTCGTTTCGCCCTCTGTAGATCTTTTGCATCTCATGAACTTGTGATTCTGGGACCGCCATGCTCATACCTTTCTTGATTTGACTAATACTAGATAAAGTTTAATTATGCTTCTTTCTTGAATTTCTCTTAACTTTTTAGACACTTGGTCACATTAAGAAGACTTACGAGTATCAGAGTAGCGAAAGTCTTGAAACATGTACTTGAGCTTTCATGATGTCTTTATATTTGTCGGTTGGGTTATGAGCATGTGGATTGAATCTTGTGAGTCACGCTGGAATCAGGTACCTCCATCACATTTTATTTATTCATGAAATAAAACAGTTGCATAAAGTGGGGGGGACGAATATGCCTTTGTATTCGCCCGTGTTTGGTTGAGTAACCTTGAATCTGTGAGGATCGGTCCTGTGATAGGTAGATTAATTTTAAGAAGAATCTTGTTGACAGGATTTCCAGCTGAAGTATCGATTCTTTCTTTAGAATGTCAAAATTTGTGCACAAGTTCAATTCCTAGTGTACTTAAGCTGTTTAAGCTTATTTTTTAGTTTTGAGCTTATTTGACAGCTTTAAATAAGCTGTCAAATAAGCCCCTTGTGTTAAGCATTAATCTCCCCTGGTGCAAAGGGGAGATTTTAAGCCCTCTTTTCTTAGCTTTTAAGTGTGCATAAGTCCTAGGATTTGGCTTATTTTAAGAGCCTATAAGCCCTTAGATAAGCCCTTTCAATTTCAGCCATTAGGAAGCTTATTTGATGGCTTATTTTTAAGCTCAAACTAGCCCTTTGACTGTTTTTGCTCAAGTTTAGTGAAGGGACTGCTTATTTTTCCTTTAGGCTTATTCAGCTTATTTCATAAGCTCATTTGTGTCCCTTATAGTTTTTTAGGATAGAGTGTTAAGATGTTTGCTTATTTCTCTTTTACCTAGCTTATTTGTCCAATAGTTAAGCCCTTTTTAGCTTTTAAGCTAACTTTAGACTTTCTGTCCACTTAAGCCTTTTTCCAGCTTATTTAGTTTTAGTATTTAGCCTTTTAGTGCTTATCTAGTTTAGGATTAAGCCCCCCTTTTAGCTTAGTTGTCCAAGTCTTAGCTTATTTGTCCACAAAGTCCAAATGACTTAGCTAGTTTTAGCCTTAAGCTCAATTTTAAGCTGCTGTCGTTTTAAAAGCTTATTTACAGCTTATTCTTAGCTTTTTAGAAAAAGTGGTAGTTGAGAAAGTTGTTAAGCCCCACGAGCTTAACAACTTTGCTTCACAAAGTTTTTCCAAAAAAAAAAGAGGGAAAGACAAGGGGCCTGGGTGAGCAAGACTCGAACCCGGTACCCCTCGATACATTCCCCCTTTTTACACACTCATACCGCTGCGCCCTTGGGACTTTTTCGTTATAGTCCCAAGGGCCTTGGTATTTAAGGTTGTTTTGGGCTTATAAGCCTATAAGCTGTTAACAGCTTATTACGGGCTTATTAATAAGCCAATTTTTTGTTTCTTATTTTTCGTAGGTTAGTCATAGTATAAAGTATTTTTAGTAAAATTTCCAGAATTTTTCGAAGTCATTTAATATTTTTTATAATTTAATTTAGTTAAAAGTTTTAAAAATTCATAAAAAATACAAAAATTATCAAAAAAATATTTTTCTTTTTTAGAAAATTTTATTTTGTCATATAGTTTGTAGGAAAAATATAAAACTTTTCGTAGGGTCATTTTTACAACTTTTTGCTTTTTAAAGAACGGTTCCGGGTACGGATTTTGCCTTGACTCGTTTTTGGGTCAAACGAACTCCGTTTTCGGTCTAGTCTTTTTCATTCTTCGTTATTTGTTCCCTAGAGTAGTTTAGAAGTGAAAATTTCTTCGTAGGGTAAATTTTAAAGATTTTAGGTTTTTCCCCCTTTGTTCGGGATTCGTGCTCCCGTTTTTCAGCTTAATTTCGTAATTTTTAGGATTTTCTTAAACGTTTTTGTTTGTTATTGTTTAATTTGACTTTCCACACTCTCAAATCATTTTTCTCATTCAAACTCCAATCTTTCGACTGTATCGATTCTCCAGTCCAGCCTCGTTGGGGATAAACGACCCGGGAACATTCTATACTACTTCTCGGTTTTATTGATTCTGCTTTTAGACTATTCTTACTATATATATTTTATATTTTATTATATATTATATATATTTTAAGGTGTAGTTTAGCAGCGATCATCTACCACCAACAAATTTCTCTAAACTCCTCATCATCCTCCTTTCCTTTAGCAGCTTGTTGATGTCCTTGATCATGAAATGAGTTCTTTTCTTTTCCAATTTGCTTTATCTTCTCTTCGGCAAGTACCTCATGTTGATATTCTTGGTAATGTCTTCGAGTGTAGAAAGAAGCCTAGTTAACGTGCCATCACTGAACTTGTACAATTCGTTAGAGCGCGTCAACTTGTTCCTCTCGAAGTTGTCGGCATAAATGAATCCTTAAGGGTCTTTGTATGGAGTGTACGGGTGCCTTTTTCTGAGATCTGGTCTTGTAGTATCAGGCTTGGTGACGTTGATCTGTTTTTGATAACTTTCAACTCCAAGTTGAAGATCTTCGACTCGCTTTTGAATAACCAGACTTCTAGTGAACATTCTTAGAGCTATCGTGAAGTCATCAACATCATCCCCTGAAAGATTTATGAGCTGATTCTGAACCACAAGAAGTAACATGTCCTCGATATCATTGATCTGAAGTCGTGGAAAGTTACCTTCCTTGAATCTGTATAATACGTTATCAGCTCTTCTCACTACAATCTCTTCCAAACACTCATATCCATGTTTCCTCATGAGTGAGACATGAGTGACTACCAGAATACGTTTTGTAGAATATACATCTCCTCTTGACTGCATACCTCTTGTAAATGCATAGAAGGACTTACGTTGTTCTCTCAAATGTGAGATACTCCATAATGCATATTTATCATAAGCAACTTTAACAGGACTCCATATGTTTGGAACCATGTCTTTAATGCCTGGTAGATCATACTGAGCAGCCTTTGTCTTGGTAGTAGACGTCGTGTATGTGATAGTCGAAATTCCTCCTTGTAGATACTTGAGATCATTGTTGATGAAGAATTCGAATGGTACTCTTTGACGTTTTCCATGCGTGATCAAAGGAAGGGGTTTGGAAAGATCAAATGGATAGTCACTACCTTCAGGATTTTCCTAATCAAGCTTTTCTGAAAGAGCCTTGTAGCATTCTTCAAAGTCATATTCTAATTCAGCATAATTTGAGCGTGTGTCTTTGAGTAGTCTGAATGCTGGTCCTAGCAAGATTTCTTGAGTTAAATTCTCAATTTTCAGGCCATTCAAGATGTATGAAGAGAAGTCTATTAGAGTGCTCATCAATTCATCAAAGTCCTTCAACGATTTATCAGTAGAAGTGGAAGCTGCGAGAGTCATCAACCAATTTTGAGTTGGTCCTTCATGTATATCCTTGCCAACATGCCAGTCAAGGTCAGTGGGTTCTTGAGGTGGTGTAGGTTTCTTGAACCAGTCACTTCTAGAGGCAATCTCTTTCCTAGGTTCGTCATTTTTATCACCCAGATTCCCTTCTTGATCTTGTGGCATGTCAGAATCCGCAACCTCGAACACTGGTTCCTCTGATTGAACAGACTTTCTAGAATATTTCAGTTAAGACTTGGTGCCTTTGGAAGATCCAGACGTTGAATCTTTCTTTTTCGGACCAGTGGTTGGTTCTGCATCTTTGCTTAGCTTTCTCTTCTTTAACCCTCGGTCTGATCCAGGGGAAGGGTCTTCATCTTTGTCTTTATCTGTGCAGCTTCGCTTCAAAGAATACACATCATAAGAGAAGAAGAAATCTTTGTCGAGATCGTAAGATTTTTTAAACTATCATAGCAATCTCGGTGTTCAGGAGCTGCCAGATATGATTCACTTTTCTCCATTTTGTCGATAAGAATCTTCTTTAACTTAAATTCATTAAGTGTAGAAGCAGCCTCATAAGTAGAATGTGGTTGAGAAGACACCTTTGCTAGAGTAAATTCATCACTTGATTCTTTAATCAACTTTTTAATCACAGGTGGAGCGAAGTTAGACACTTCCTTGGGCAGAATCTGAGGTGGCTGATCTTTTACTTGCTCTTTGATTCTTGCCGTGAGAGACTCTAAAAGGAAGTTCATGAATTCTTCTCTAGTTTCTCCCAACCTTGTGTCTAGATGTTCATTAACTAAAGTTGACACTTGAGTGTGTAGAGGGTCCTTTTTAAGTTTAGTAACTTTTTTTTCCAATGATGTGATTCTATCGTTGAATCGAAAGACTGACGCAAAGTCAGGAAGTGTAGATAGAGGATTTGAAGTTTCAATTGTCGGCGGAGGAGTGGGTGTTGCCTGTATTGGTGAAGGAGTGAAGGTGTGTGATGATTGAGGAATGTTTGTGAATACAGGTGATGATTCAGTGATAACAGAAACCGGTATTGTAAGAAGAGTGGGTGCATGAGTTCTTGGGACTTCATGGTGGACATGAACATCTACTGGAGAAACTATTTCTGCATCAGCATGAGGAATATCTACAAAATCTAGGAATTTAGATGCCAAGTTGGATGAACGAGAAGAACTAGTAACAGGAACTTCAGTTTTCTTCGTAACAGTAGTAATTGTCACATGAGCATTGTCAATAACTTGTTCTTGAATAGTCTCTAAATTTTCATTCCCTGGTTGAGCGTCATTCATTTCAGCATCAACGCCCACACCTTAAACAACCTCTTTATCAGTCTAAGTGGTTTCTTTCAATCTTGCATCTACATCATCATCAAATTAGTAGGTTGTATCATCTATTCCCTTTTCTTCATCACTTTTAATCACATCATCACTTTCTGATTCCAGATCATCATCGTCTTTATCCTCAGTGGGGGAGGGAGTATGAACAAACTCCTCCTCTTTTTGATCATCATCTTCAGATTCTTTTTCTTGCTCTTCACTTTCATTCTCTTGCTCACTGCCTTCATTACATGATTCTTGATCATTGTTGCTATCGTCTTCATCATTACCCCAAGACTCAGATTCACTCTCAGTCGAGTCATCTTCTGTCACATCGGGAACCCCTGGTTTATCACCAGTTCCTTCACTTGTGACAGTAGATGTGATCTTATCAATTCTTGGTGGTTTTTCAGCAACCGTACCAGAACCACTAGGATGTGTCTTGTGAAAGTCCCTTAAGCTCTTCTTTCTTACTTCTTTCATCTGAGCTTCTTCAGTCAAAGCTACTTCAGATACCAGTTCAATTCCTTTGCCATGAGTAGCATCTACCTCTTCCTTTCTTTTAGACTTTGTTTCCACAGGAGGCTCTTTAATGACGATACCTGTTGCTGGCTTAGTTGAAGACTTCTTGATAGATCTCTTAACTCTTCTGCCTTTTGTGACAGGTTCTTCATTTACAAGGACTAGATCATTGTCCTTCTTAGATGGAGAGGCTTTCTTGAATTTTCTAGCAATCTTGAGAGGTACAACACCTGAAGCATAGACAAGATAAGTCTTGTACGCTTTACTTTCCTTCATCGCTGGACTGGTCAAACATTCAGGAAGAATAGCTCTATAGATCTGAGTTGATTCTTTTGCAGAGACAAATCTTACGGAGTTAATCAAGTAGTCATCTTTGGAGGTGTGCATCCCAATTTTGTTTCTCCAGGAAAGTAACTTTTCTTGAATAAGGAAGTGGTGAATAATAGCTTTGGTGAATCAAGGGTAGTACATCTTTTCTTGCTTTTTGTAGACTCTGTTTTCAATTTGGTAGATGAAGTCATCCCATAGTAATTCTACATAGTCTACATTTTTCTGATAGAACATACCCCAAAGGATTTGAGCTCTCGAGATACGAAGCTTGTCAAGACCACTAGTCTTTCCAGATAAACCCCAGTTAATAAGAGCAGCAAAATTTCTCCAGGGTTGATGCATCTGATCGACAACAACATCATTGAGTGAATTGATCTCCCCAGTATGACTGAGTTCTCTTAAGAAAGACACAGTGTCTTCTTTAGAAGGAAGGGAATCAAAGTCTCTACCGGGTACTCTTGGGCAAATCTGAAAGATATCTCTGAAGACTTCCAAAGTAAGTTTGAATCGTTTCTTCTTGTCAATCTTGAATCTGTAGAAGGTGTCATGCTTGTACACAGAATTGCAGAACTGGTGCATGTACACTTTAGGGACATCCGCAGTGATGAGAAATGCAGGATAGCATGGAGTAAGAGCGATAGCATCCAGAACGACTTGAAATGTGGGTTCTCTTGGTGTCAATCCGCGAGGGATTCTTCCATTGCATTTTTCGATGTCAAGTATATTCTCCTTGGGAACAAGCTCATGATCAAGCTTCGTTTGTTGAGCAGTAATGGAAGACATGATTCTGCTAAAATTTGTCACATACAGTTCATATACAAACACATATATATATAACAGATAGACAATTTAGACCATGATGCACGATTATTGATGCAGGACAGTATTTATAACAGGGGATAGGCAAACAATTACTCAGCAACAAATTGATACGCATGCACACAATGCAAAGAGCTATTACACATGCAAAAAGGAGACACATACACTCATATACCACACTAACTATAGGCCAACTATTGAAATCAAGGCAATTACTAAGATTACTAAGGAAAATTAAACCTAAGATAATCACTAAGTGACAAGATAGGGATTAATTATACTTAGATAAGGTTATGCTATTGGATTACCAAGATTATGAGATTTTGTAGGTCCAAAGTCTTGGATCTGATTAGCCTTTTGTAAGCCAATAGCTAACTTGAATAAATCCAAATCAACTATATGATAGACAATGACTATGAATACTATGTGCTAATGCGGAATCTTAACACAAGTACTAAGAAGAACAATTGTAAAACTAACTTCGTATATTGCTATTGATTTCTATTAGGCTTGGATACCTAAAACACTATGCCGTAGGGTTCCTTTTATACACCAAGGAAACCCTAAAAGGCTTTACAAAACGTATGAAAGGATAATGCATATCCTTTCCTAAGATATCTCTAAGACAACTATTAACTATTCTGTTACATAAACAGACTTAACTAAATACGACCAGTACTAACTATAGTACTGCCACTCTACCCGTACTAACTATAGTACTGCCAGACTTAACTTAGTACTTGACATAACTAACTAATTACTACCAGACTTAACTGTCATACTACTAGTATTAAGTCTTTACAATCTATATTCCAACAATCCTCCCCTAACTTGATCTTCACTTATGAACTTCAAGTTTCTTCAAGTTTCTTCCATTTGAGCTTCCTGAGGATGTTGTGAATAAAACTCTTTAAATTATTATTTACTTGCAATTCTTCAGTTTATCCCTTGTTGATCTTTACTGTCACAACTCTTCAAAACCTTTTTAGCAACCCTTCATATCAACAACTAAATCATATAGTTTCAGACTATTCTCATCACAGCAACACTTGAATAAGAAGTAACATTGACTATATTGACATCGAAAACATAAAGTTTCAGTCTATTTCTCATGCACTCCAAGGTGGTGTTAACACTGTGAAATAAGGTGAAACAATGAAATTTTAATGGATATGATGTCTCTTTACCAGTTAGCCATACTCTGGAGTATCAGAATCCTTTGGCCACCATAAAGTCCATGTCCATGGTTTGACTGAAAACCATTTCAACTCTCAGTACGTGAAACATTGGTGAGTTAATACCATATGGTTTTTGGCAAACCACTACAGCCATGAACGGATTTGATATGCCTTTACCTGTAGTCGTTTGCTCAGGGCTAGTCAATCCTTTGGCACCTAGAAAAGGTAAATTTCATGGAGATTGATTACCATATCAACCTTTGACATGAAACTGGTGAAGTTGATGTACCATCCACTTTTGGTAAAGTGTCAACCATCAAGTTTGGATATTTGCAATTTATCTTTACCATAAGCCATAATCTCATGGACTAGTTATGGTTTTTCCACAGCCTTTACCACAATCCATAAAGTTGTGGGCTAGCCAACTCTTTACAAACATAGATATGGTGAGTTGATAACCATATAATTTTTGGCATAATGTCTAGCCATAAACTGGATTTGAGAAGTCTGTTAGTCATTGTGGGACTGAATAACACATATTGTTGTGTAAGTGCTAAAGCACCTCCACCAAGTGTTGTTCTCCTCATCTCCATTCTAGATCTTCAACTTATCAAATTCCATAGATATGCTGATAATTCTTTCAAACATTTAAGCGTTAATCCCAGCTTTCTTCTCAATCGATTTTACCAGCTTTTTCTTAACTTCAGTATTTTGAGCAAACAACTTCTTCTTAAGCATCATTCTGCACACTTCTTCTGACAAGGGATATGACCTTTCAGCCAACATATAAATGGTTGTTGTGTTATTGTAATTTCAAACAGTGAACAAATTACATTTATCTAATATCTCAGTTCACTATAAGGAATGTGCATAGTTAAACTTATTCACACATTATCTATTACTTTGTGTGGATTAACATAATCCTCAGATTTAGCAAATGCTCTCTCCAAATCTTCTTCAGGACCATAAGCAGTAGTCTTTTGCAACACAATTTTATACAAATCAACTAAATCAACTCTTGAGATATTATGCAGCATTGCCCCAAAATTCACAATCACTGAATCCCTTTGATTGCTAAGAGAGGTGGACAATACCTTCCTCCATGTCTAAGAATCTTCCATTTCACAATCTTTGAGGATGTAATATCAACTTTTCAAGATTCAGGTTCTGTAGAAGTATGCAAAACAATCCCTTTTCTAGCCTTTAACTTTCTCCTACTCATTTTTAGAACTGGTTGCTTGACCTCAATCTCTTCTTCTTTCACAAACTTGGCAGATTCAGGTATAGGAATATCTTCAACATCCAATACCTTTTGCTTCTTTTTCTCAGCACCTTGAAGAGTTTCACCAGACCTTTTCAAACTTTCTTTCTCTTTTTCAGAATCCATAGGAATAAAATTTTCTATGCTTCTGATAGTTCTCTCAAATTGTACCTTGAGTTCCTCAAAAGACAACTTCTTAAGTTGAGGAATTGTCCAACCATGACTTTGACTTCTGACATAGTTCATCATGTAGTTTCTCTGTTCAGCTTGGGTCATTCGCTTATTCTTCTTTGCTTTCAGCTTTTGTTTTCTAATCTCCCTTCTTCTTTTCTCAACTAACTCAACTAGTTTCTTGGCATAATCCTCAGCATCAATATCAATACCAAAAACACTTTTTCTCAACTATGTGCTCGCTTCCATCCTTGCTCTGATTAAATCCCAAATCTTCTTCTCTATAATATTGAGCATGTTGTTGAACTTTAGCAGCTCTTTTTTCTTTGTTTTCAACATCCAAACACAATCATCAATCTTTTAAGCAGCCATGCATCTAATCTTTGAAGTTCAGCTTTTTCTTCAATTTCATGCTCGTGAGCATTGGATCTGAAATCTCTGCTAATCTGGCTTCCTCTTCTCTAATCTGTTTTTTCTTTTGATCTTTTAGGCTGAGGTTGTTCTTCAGTACTTTCCTTCCTTTCCTTGGCTGACTCACACAAATGCTAGACCTTCACCAGAACAATATTTGTTAACAGACATAATCTCCCCTCGACTAGCAGACTTACACTTGTGTCACTAGAACTAACTCCACATCCAATTTCTTCTTGAGACCCAGAACTTACCTCCTCCTAGAATAAGTCATAGTCTTTTGAGAAGCTAACCTGCACTAAGGTTTCACACAAGCCTGCAAACCACTTGGACTAATGTCTGCCTCCCCTGAATCTTTGCCCTTAGGAGTTTCAAATACATCTTCTTCCCCTAAAAATTCCCTCCCCTTAGTTTGTGGAAGAATTTTTTTTAGCATAGCATCCAACACTCCTCAGATTCACTTAGAACCATCTTCCTGTTTGGTAGATTCCCATTCTTAACCATTGTTTCCAGCTTTTTGACCTTCTTTACCAATTTTACTATAACATCAGCTGTGGTCTATTTATTCTCCTTCAGTTCTTTCTCCAAATTATCAATCCTAGTAACTAGTTGAGGTACTAGGTGCAACAAATTAGCTACATTGATTCTTGTAGCCTCAGCATAAGTTGAAGTAGGACCTTGAAATGGTGGGGACTTAGGAGGTGATGTTTGGATGTGGTTCAGGGGAAGCTGGTTTGTTGTACAGATAAGGTTTGTATGTTCATAAACGTGTGCTCCATAGGTTCAGGAGAATATGGATTTAAGTTTAGGTGAAGATGGGTCCAACTTGGTAGGAGGATTGGAAAAAAAAATCATAATGATGAGCCATGAATTTTAGTCTCATCTCTAGTTCTTGATCCAAGGTGGGGTTCAGTTGTAGTTGAGAGTAGACGTGTACCAGATACATTGGGTGGGGGTTGTGAATCAACTAGGCTCTCTTGACGGTACACCTTGGTTTTCATCATGTCCTGCAATCATGTTAGCTAACAATGGTCTATTCACCCCAGCAAACCCTCTGTTCATTTCCAAAAATCTATTTAGTCAATTTAATAAGCTTAATAAAGATTTTGTAACAAGGTTTAGCTTTCAAAATCATTGATAAAAATCTAGGATAACATTATAAACATTTTCTGACTTGTTACATGGCCACCATTAAGCTTCAAAAATCAATTAAAAAAATTATAAGTTTCCTTCCAGTAGATATGACAGATTAGCGCAGTCTCTAGTGTTTTGCTACCAACGGATCCCCATCCCCCACTTTTAGACTTATACAATGTACAATGTGTGGACAACCATAAAATTCCAATTATGGTTAGAATGCTTTTTCCAAAAGTAAAAGTATTATCATTGGATTACCCAAATTAGTCTATCCCCTCAAAATTTTTAAGCATTAGTTGAACTCAGTGATACCATTTTCATCTGCAGTTTAAGTTTATTTCTAACATAATGATTCAGAATTGAGTATTCATTGTATCAATGTGGCTTTTTAATTCTTGCTCCCCATTATCAAGTGTGAATGACCATTGACAGTTTGCCAAAACTAATTAATTACTGAAACAATAGATATTAGGATTATGTTCAAGCATACTGATGTGAGTGCATTTGAGAAATCACTATCTGCTCCCTAATATGCGATACTTTTAAGAAGTCTACTATCTCTGCAAACCCTGCACTTTCTTTAGGTTTCTTTAAGAATCCCACTTGGTTATGCTTGTTATAGTATTTCATGAAAGCCATTATAGTAAAAAGGTTAGTACTGATTATAGCTGCTAATTGACTTTATATGCGAATAAGAAGGAATTTCAATTGTTCCTCCAAGAAAATAGGCTCTTTTTAATGAAGAAAAGTATTTTGGTTGAGATAAGACAGTAAATATCTAATTTGTATCATTATCCGCTTAAATATCCCCGCAATTTGCTATAACGGTCATATTTAGTGAAAAGTCAAAGTTGTGAGACCAAACAGTACTAACGACTAGTTACCAGGATTAATATTGGTCTACTAGACTTAAATCTGGTCAACCAATATTAACAAGTTATTTACAAAACTAAATAATAAGCTTACCAGGATTAATATTGGCTTACCAGACTTAAATCTGGTCAACAAATATTAACAATTTATTGTCAGAACTAACAATAAGCTTACCAGGATTAACTAGTAAATGACCAGAATTAAAATTGACAATACCAGAATTAACTGTTTCACAACTTCAGTCATGCTTCAATCCTCCATGCAATCCAAGTATAACCTAAAAATGTTAAGCCACACACAAAATATACTACAAAATGACTTGAAAACACCTATTACAACTACGTCTATGATTACTAGAATTAATATAACCTATCATAATTAAGTCTACTATCTAGTATTACCAAATTTACAAACTATACATTTAATCCTCCCCTTAAATGTAGCTATGAATTTATCATACCAATATTAACCACTAATAAATGAAACCTTGGTCCATCAAAAGCTTTAGTCAATAGGTCAGCTACATTGAAGTCTGTGTGAATTTTCTCCACCCTAATGAGCTTCTTATAATAAGAATCGCGTATAAAGTGGTGTCTGATCTCTATGTGCTTTGTCTTGGAGTGATACACTGGATTCTTCACAATGCATATTGTACTTTCATTATCAATGTGAATTTTTAAATTCATAAAATTGAAACCATAGTCTAACATTTGATTCTGAATCCACAACACTTATCCACAGCAGCTACATATTCAGCTTCTGTTGTAGAGGTAGCTACTATGGTTTGTTTCTTGCATTGCCAAGAAATTAATCTGCTTCCAAGAAATTGACAACCACCAGTTGTGGATTTCCTTTTCCAGTAATGTAGCCTTTTCTACCTCCAAAGGTAACAGATCCCCCTTTGTATTCTTCAAAATCATCCAGGTGATCCTTGTTACCAGTCATGTGCCCTGAGCATCCACTATCAAATATACCTCTGTCCTCCATGTTCTTGAGTGGATGATCCTGTACATGAAAAAGAGAATTTAGTTTCTCTTAGGGACCCAGGCCTTTTCAGGCTTGGGTCTGCCTTGTGGACCTTTAGCATTCACAGTTCTAACCTGCTGAGGTCTTAACAGCAGTGCCCCAATTTCCCTTTACAGTATTGAAATAAGACATTTTTGCTGTATTTCTATCAATGGGTCTTCTCATAGGTGAATGAGATTTAGAAAAATGACTTCTTTGATTAAATTGATTCACCTGTGGTCTTTTAACAGGACTAAAACTGTTTGAGTTACA
>BQNB010119645.1:2954-20778 GCA_026074375.1 Tanacetum coccineum
TTTGTTGTTGAAAAGAATCAAGTTTATGTTAATGAACCTACCACAGCTAAAAAGAAAAAGACGAGGTAAAAGGGTTTCTTTAGAGAAAGATCTGAAATCCGATGAGGCATATGGAAACATACGTAGTCATTGTGGTTTTTTTTGGAATAGTTGAAGGAAGAAGGCCCATGTCTAAAAGGACAACTAAAGTTGTCGCACGTCAAGCACTTCGCAAAGATGACACTGATATGTATTAATGAGAAAATAAATGTGGATCAAGATTTGTTGACAAATATTCCTGAACATGTATTCAAGGCCACTGGATTTAGATTACTAAATAACTTTAGTGTAAATTCTATTGGATGTTTTAAACTTTAAGACGTAATAGTTTTGATTAGTGTTTGTTTGATACTAAATACTATACTTCTTAGTGATCCGAGTGTTTTTAATATTTCTGATTAATGTGGATTACTGAATGATCAAAGATGCACTAAATTATAAGTTATAATGCACTAGTTGTATACACTTTGATGCACTAAATTGTTAACAGTGATGCACTAAAATGTTAGTTGTGATCAACTAAAAAGACTAGTGCATCACATTGTATACAACTAGTGCATCGTAATTGGCATACAAAGTGGTTCTAACCTTGCAAAAATTCTAAAGGTACTAAATACTACATCACATTGTAAATTTTAATGCATCACAATGTAAAATTTAATGCATTAAATTGTATATTTTACTACATCACATTGTAAATTTTACTGCATTGAGCTTTATATTTTAAATTGTATATTTTACTTCATTATAGTGTAATTTTAACATGGCAATAAAATTGTATATTTTACTGCATCATAAAGTAAAATTTAGTGCAGTAATTTGTATATTTTACTGCATCACAGTGTAAATTGTACTGCATTAAATTGTATATTTTATTGCATCAATCTATTCCTTAGGGTTCCTTTTATACACCAAGGAAACCCTAATGGGCTTACAAAACGCGTATAATAATAATGCATATCTATTCCTAATTTAACTCATGCATATCATAATAGCAGTACTAACTATATAAGACTAGCAGCACTAACTATTAACTAACAGTATTAACTATACTGGCAGTACTAACAATGTACTGGCAGTACTAACTAATATAACTAACAGTACTAATAACTTAGACTATTTTCATGAATCTTCATCAACAGCACTAACCATCACCAGCAATATCAAGTTGAATCAGCAACACTAAGTTGTAGAAGTCCATAATTCCCAACAGTTGAAAGCAACGGCTAAGCCTACTTAAGTAATCAAATAACTTTGATCCGTAACTTATTTTATAAGTAAAATAAAACAAAGGAACCTTTAGTACTACTCTGACCTTGGACAGTTGATTGTAACTTTATCAGGCTCTTTTACATCGAACATCGAATTAATGACAAGTTTCCCATTTATCTAGTACATCACAGTGTTATCTCTACCGCATCAACCCTATAAAAAAATTGCTATGATTTAAATTAAATATAAAAAACCTTTATAATAGTTCATCAAAGTACTATCTCTACTGCATCATAGTATTATCTCTACTGCATAAATCAATTAAAATTCAAAGAGTACTTTAAAGTGCAATATTATTTCTACTACATCACAGTCTTATCTCTACTGCATCAATCCTATAAAATTCAAACAGAATCTTAAAGTGTAAAATTATCTTTACTTTATGCTAGTTAATCAGTATGTTATCTCTACGGCCTCATATCCTATCCCTTTTATTCTATTTCTTACTGCATCATAGTTTTATATCTACTGCATCATAATGCAAAAACTACTAAACTTAATAAAACATTAACATTCAAATAAGAATTAATTCTCCTGATAACCGACTCAAAGTGGAAAATGATATTCATAGTGAAAACAATGCTTCCTATTTTTCATTAATGGAAATTTGAGTCCCCTAATAGGATACATAACAATACGCATTATATAAAATGCAAATTTAAAACTTTTGTAGAAACTCAACTATGTACTTGCTTATCTCATGGGGTTTCTCTTGGTTTATCCAATGAGTCACATCTTTCATCACAATGACTTCCTCCAAAAATGGAACATCTTTTTTAAATCCATCACCTAGTATGTAGTCTTTGACGCCTGGTATATGATAGACCAAGTCCAGATCCATGACGAAGAATTTTGATGTTGATGATGTAAAACAATAACACGAGATTCAAATCAAGTCTGTTAGTTGTGTTGCGGCTTGTTAGTTGTGTTGCGGCTAAAAACTATGACATCAGCTCCAAGCCTCATAGAACTGGTCTTAAAGCCATTCCCATATAAACATCTACAAAAAAACAAAAAAAAAAAAAAAATAAAAAAAAAATAAAATAAAATTAAAAAAAAAAAAAAAAAAAAAAAAAAAAAAAAAAAAAAGAAAAACCTGCATTACTCAAGTTAACGGACTGGATAACTACATTTGGCAATCCTATCTTCTTTTTTGTCAAGCAAAATTGATAAACATGTCAAGTCTATATCTTAATATCATTTATACAAGGTATCATTATTCCTAATAAGGTCCATTTGCAACTTCATATTAATAACGGCTTTAATCCATTATCGGATGCCCTAGAACCTAACCTTTTGAAAAGACACGTGTTAACACCTAAAGTGAATGCACAAGTACTTTCGCATATGTACAAGTAATATAACATCTCATTTGGTAATATATATTCTCTTTACTTAATTGTACAGTCCTTAAAAGCTCATATGTATATGTCATTAAAGCTTCAATCCCTAAAATGCCATTTTACTCCATTTTCATTGTCATCTCTTCACTATCACTTGTGAGCAAGCTACTTCATCATTTTATAAATGTAAACTAATTTTCCCTCGTCATTATTTCTTTCATACATCTTTTTTTACTCTCAAAACCCTAATCAAAATCCCTAAACCCCTTAAAAAACCGAGTAGTTTTTAACCTTGAACTGTTTTCTTGGCTTTTATCCATTGTAACCCAATACCAACACTCAATAAGTTGTAAGGTTTTTTTACATCATATAAATCCTATTCATTCATTATGTTCATACATTACTTCATATTTTACTTCATACTTGTACGTAAAAAATATCCTAGAAACACTACATGTACCTAATTGGTTCTTTTAAAACCCGTTCTATCGTTTTTAAACATTTAATCCCAAATAACCCAACCTAGGGCCATTGTAAAACTCGTAAAATGAGTTTACACAATCATATCTGAGCCATTAACTTGGCAATGTGCAAAGTAATACACAAATAGCCTAGAAAACCTTTAAGATATCCAAGAACCCTATTGTGCCCTAATTGTGACTTTGACCCGTTTTCTTATTTTCTACCCATTTTAACTCAAACCACCTATCAAATCTGAGTATTAATCCTTTATAAATGTCCTAGGATCAGTAACCTATCTTCTTATTCAAATGTATACATTTACAAGTAGAAAACTCTACCGAACCCTAAATGAGCCCTAGTGAACCCGAAACCAAAACCCTTGCAAAATAACCCATTTTAACTATTTTTCTTGCAACCAAGCACCTCAATGACAAGCACCTTACCTACCTAGCTGCTTACAAGCACCTCTCTTCAAATATTCTTTTCATTTATTTTTGTAAATTCACAAAAACTCCTTTGTTTCTTTCTAGTGCCTTAGTCGCGGCAAGAAATGAAAGAATGAAACAACACATCAAGCTAGTTTCTTAGCTTATACACAACACTTCCTTTAGACCCTATCAGTTCATCACTCTAGATCCTCCTTCCTATGGTGTCCTAATCAGATCATGAAGCTTGCATTACTCATTATACTTTAAATGGGTTATAATTTTGGACTCTATGCTCTTCATTTTTCTTCATCCCCCACTTTTCTTCTATAACCCTTCATAGTAGCAACTCCGTGCTCAATAATAATTCTAATAGATTCTTAAGAAGGTCTCTCGTAAGTACAGAAAGGAAGCAAAAAGAAACCATGAAACGAAGCCGAGAGTCGTCTCTAGCCATTCGAAGCCGGAAAAGGCGATTCTGACCCGTGTCCAAGCTTATAAGCTCAAACCAGGTTCTCTAGCTTCTATTCTGCACACATGTAACGTCATAATGTTCATATGTTCTTGCTAAAATCATAATATAAAGCTTTGAACTCAAAAACCTAAGTGTTATGCCTTTTTGATCCAAAACCGTACACCCGAAACCCTAATTTCATGTTTTTACTTAACTATGTAGTAAACTTGTAAACTATTGTTTATCTAGCCTAAATAGACTTCATATAATGTTAAAAATAAGAGCTTGATAAGTCATGAAAAGAAATGGACCTTTAAACCCGATAGTGTGTTTTCCATTTTGAAACCCTTAATTGGAACCCGTTTTTGCCTGTTTAACTTAACTGAATATTAAATTAAACTGATGTTGTGTTTAAATCTTCGCATATTTTAGTTTTTTTTAAGCTTATTATATGACTATTGAAATGTTAAATAGCTTGCTATGGCTATTTGGACATGTTTTTAATTATAATCCATGCAAGGGGTCTTATATCATAAAATTTCATAATACTTATAACCTAAAAGGACTAAAAATGTCATTTTATCAAAGTTATAACTATTGGGGTCTATTATGTCACTTTTTAAAGTACAGGTTTACTTCGGTATATCAATAATAAGTTGAAGGGACCCAAAGTCAGTTAAAAAGGCAAACACCGGGGTTACTTGCAGTTTTCCGAACCCAGGGTCTAAAATGTAACCATTTTGAAATAAGTGTAAAAAAGCATATTCATAAACATACCGACATAACTTTTAATTAATGCTCCTCGTGCTTTACATCTCCAGATATTGAATTAAAATGCTTAAAACTGCTTATGTTCTAATCCTTTTATCAGTTCTATCTTCGATGGGCTTTCAAAAATCATGGTCCGGATCCTATACATTCAACAAATCTAGGGTGCTTAACATATTAGATGTTAATCTTGGTACTACGTAGTCTGAGTTGTTGGGTTTACGATTTAAAGTGCCATAACTCCCAAACGTTTATGAATGAATTCTAAACTATGATTGGCCCGAACGCGGTGTTTATGGATAAATTTTTATATCAAAAACCAACATCGATTATGCAAATAACTTATTATACAATCAAACTAGACTTAGCCATATATTTACACAGGGTGTCTGTGATTGCCGTCTGTTGATGCCGTTTACTTTCTATTCCTAATACATTAGCTATCAATTTACCTTATAACTGTTCAGTGGAGTTCATAGCCTCGCACTTTCAATCTTTTTATATAACCTGCGAAGGGGTTCATGACTTTAAAACATGAATTGCATTTATTTCTGCATGCTATTTTTCAATTTACTATTGCCTAAGTAACTGCTTTGCCTTTTAGAAGTCCCCATAATACATGAAACGTTAATTACTATCCGTAGTAAGCGTGAAGGTTGTGATTATTATATATTTGGGTTGGTCTCCCCGTTGGGTGTATCCCAATAACGATAACAAATTGCACAATCATTAGAAATCACGCGGGTATTTTTGACAAAGGTGCCACGCTAGGGGGGGCATATTATCATTATTAACCTAAGCATCAGGATTCATGAGCTAATGGTCAATAATAAGTTTATGTTTTCAATACGGGTGTATATCAAACGGAACCCAAATATCGCATTTGATTCAAAATTATATTAATTAACCTTATGGATTTCACTCAACAATTTGTGTTGACTTTTTAGCATGTTTTATCTTAGGTAACTGATGGCACGGTTAGTGGCGGGGACATGACGATGGAAAAAAAATCCCGTTATCATTTAAACTTTATTGTTTAGATTTTGGGGAACCACTCTCGGTTGGAAAAACGCTGAAGAAATAATGAATGCATGATAACTTATTTTATAAAATTGGACTTCTTTTTGATTCGTTTTTTCTATGATTATGTCTGGTGTACCTTGAAGTAATACACCAGATTTAGTTCCAATGATATATGTAAAAATGGGGTTGTTACTAGTTTGTATAAAGTGTTTAGTTTATAGAGAACAAGGTTGAAACATTAATATAGTATTTTTCTTTTCCATTAAAGGAAAGTACCTCGTGCCGCTATATCTCCCGGTAATGGTATGTAATTGGTAAGAAAACTATTAAACAAAAAAAACTATTATTATTACTAGATAAATATCTTCTATTATTTTTCAACTGGGTTATTAACAGATGATGTCTTCCCCAAAATTCTCCTTCCTTTTCTAATTTGGTGGATGCCTTTTCTTCTAATTTCACAAACCGTCTTCCTCCTTTTTCTCGAATTATGTCCGGCCTCTCCAGGATAAAAACATACTCCAGTGCTTCCAAATCTATTTGGATTGTACCACTAACTTTTACAACTCTATTTACTGACGATCCATACCAAGATGTTTAGAAGCATTTCTATCAATAAAAAACCAACATACCAAAATATCATACCTCCTAAACTCAGAATTCTTTCTCCCAGAAGGACTCCTTTCACCAATGCAGTTATTTCCATCTACCCCATCCCAACCTCAAGTTCTTGAGATTGGTGAAACTTCCGGAAATCAGCTATCAAACGTCATGAAGAGCAAATTCAGGGTATCCAATGTTATCTAGAAGAAATCCCTCTGAAGTTTTTGAACAGATTGAAAACTGCTTCGAATGGACTAGGTAAGGAACAATTAATCATCCACGTGATTTTGACGCCTTAGCAGCAGTACTCACAGCAAGCTCTATTACTCAGATCAATAAACTCCCAGAGAAAGCAAATAGGATCCAACCGATAAGATCTCCTTAGCTCGCTACCTGAATTGCTGATTGGGCAGTAAGTCATCATGTTATGGAATCTCGTCACCAAGATGACATAATAAAACTCATTGATATCTTTCTTCGAACTCAGAACGCATGGAATGATCATCCATGTTCTAGTTTAAATTTTCAGGTTTTTAGCTTTAACCTAGCACGGGTGTGTGGTTCATAAATAAAATACACTTGTCAATTACTTGACATGGTATAGTACTATGGCTAGTTGTTTTTAAATTCAAAGGCAATCCAGTTACATACTTGTTGTTTCTTATCACTTTATCATCTCTTCTTTCGTCATCATTCATTTATCCATGTAATTCATTCATCATTACATTTAGATATACACCATTGTTAATAATGCTTAAAATAAGCATTTATTCTTTAAGCATTTAAAGATTAAGTATTTCTCCTTTAATCATTTTTAAAGTAGAAACTAGCGTTATACTTGTTGTTATCATGCTTTATTACGTGGTATCTTTTGTTGTTAGATGCCTCCAAAAGAGCATCAACAACGGAGAGCAACGGCTATGACTCAAGATGCCTATTAGAAAGTTATTGGCGGATAGTGTCACTCGGGCTCTAGAAGCGCAGCTGCGGACAATGGCAAGTAGTGCTATGTTTCCCATCAAGGATACACCTGGGGGTCCTATGGAACTCCTGCAGTGAAAAACGGGAAAACTACTATGAGTGCATTGAGCTGTCACCTTTTCTACTTTTATGGTACGGAAGGAGCAGTATGTCTTACTCGCTGGATTTGAACGCAACCGAATCAGTGGTTCTCTCGTTGGATGTGCGAAATGAAATACAAAGTATATTTTTAATGGGTACTGGTACTGACGTTGCATGTCCTGGTGGATGCATTTGGCCCAGCCTATGGGAATAGAGAAAGCCTATCTAATCACCTGGACTGAGTTAAAAAGGCTTCTGGGTCGAACATTGTATTTGTCCATCGGACTGTGTTACAAGGATGATGGTTGAAGGAACTTTCTATCTGATTGTTATTAAGGGTAAATTGATCTTAAACCTTATGGGTTAAAAGATTCCAGAATTAAACGGTTCTATGTCCAAAACATGGGTGCCAAACCATGATAAATCTTGGAAGCTTTTATACGGAGGACTACCTCGAGATTGAAAGGAATTGTTATCTGCTCTAATCCTTAAACTTTTAGAGGAAGCATCAAACATCGCCCAAAGGCTAATGGATCAAGTAAACTAAGCATGCTCCAATGCAAGTATAGAGGGGGAGTGATTAAACAAAATAAAAGTTTGTTGACAGAAGAACTTTCAACAACTAGCTCGCAGAAAAGCAAACAACACCTACCGCAACACACCTATAATCGTTATCAATTATCGTTGACAACAGAAACCAAAGGCTAGAAGACTGGTAGAGCTATGCTGTTACTTCATCAAAAAATGGTTAGTTATGACGGAAGGATTCTCCCTCTGGGTAAAAGGTGCCAATTACCAATCACACCGGTCCTGTGTACTGGTCTGGTGTATAATTGCTTACAGAATGGGCCATCTAAGACAAGAAATGCCATAAGCAAGAAGCCGCCACCGGAAGTAATCAAATCCTAGTGACAGTGGTTTGCCATGCCTGTGGTGAGAAAGGACACTACACAAATTCGTGTCTCAATATAAAGACTAACATTAATGCCAAAAGAATGAGCCTAGTTGCTGAGAAGATAAGATGTCCACAACAAGATCTCCCAAACGTCGTTTACGGGTGGTTTCTCCTAAAATCATCATTTAGTCTATGGTATTATGTTGATTCTGGAGTCTGATTAGATGTTTTATATCCTTTATCGTGCACTCTATGCGAATATTCCGTCTATTACAGTGATACCTTTTTAATATCGAAATGGCTGACGGAAACTTAGGTAAGCACAAACACTGTTATTAAGGTGCACTTTATCTTTGCTAAATCAACCTTTTGCAATCGATTTTCATGCCAATTAACTTGGTACAGTTTTCGACGTTAGTCATTGGTATGGACTAGTTTATCCAAATATTGTGCCGCATAAATTATCTGTGTACGAGGAAAGTTGTTCAAAATAACAAACATTCCTATCGACGTGCCTTGAAACTCCTAATCATTCGAGGTGATGACAGTAAAACTCGACTAAGAATCTTCATTTCCTGTATAAAACCGAAAAGTATATATCCCGAGTGTTGTCAAGTTTTTTTGATCCTAAGTGGTAGAGAAGAAAAGCAGACGAGGAAAAGTTCGATAATGAAATTCCGTGGTCAAAGAATTTCCAGATGTCCTTTCACTACTGAAAATCTACCTGGTTTTTCCCTCCCGGTCAGCCAAGTTGAATTCATAATTCGACTTTATCCACGGAGCATACAACATATAGCTCGAAACACCTTATAGATTAGCTACTTTAGAAATTGCATGGAGTTGTTATCACTTCAGAACTAACCGATCGATGGTTTCATTCGACCATAGTACATCGCCTTGGGGACTAGTCCTCGTCTTAATTGTTATTAAAAAAAGACGGATATTTCAGAATGTGTATCGTTTACGAGTAGTTAAAATAAATTATAATAAAGAATCGTTACCCAATGGCCCGGATCGTTGACTTATTCGATCATACTTCAAGGTTCAAGCGTTATACTCAAAATCGACTTAAGATAAGGTGATAATCAACTGAGGAGAGTAAGGGAAGAAGATATTCCTAAGACTGCTTCTGAACGAGTACGAACTTCTATGTACTTTCTAAGTTGCCATTTGGTTTTAACAAATGCTACTGCTGTATTCATGGATCTCATGAATCGTGTTTGTAAACCTTATCTGGATAAGTTTGTAATTGTGTTCATCGATGATATTCTTATCTATTCTCGCAACGAAGAAGAACATGCAAGTCATCTCAGAATTAATATCTGTGGGAATTTCTCCACGAAAAGAGAATTGTATGCCTAGTTCTCTATAATGTGATTTCTGGTTACATATACATGCAATTTCTGGGTCATCTCATCGATAGATCATAGGACTTCATTGTTGACCCTGCAATAATCACGAAGCTTGTTGAGATTGGACGTTCTCCTCTACTCCCACAGAAGTGCGTTCTTTCAATTCTTAGGACTCGCAAGGCAATTATCATAGAGTGATCGAGGTTTGTTCAAAAATTGCAAAAGCCCTTGATCTAAATTAACCCAGAAAAAACAAGAGAGTTATATTGGAGCGAGACCTAGAATCAACTTTTCAAAACTCACTTAAACCAAAATAACTTGTTATAAGCAACAATCTTAGCATTATCCAGAAGGAAACAAATAATTTTGTGTGTACTGTGATGATGCTCTGCAAGGGTTAGGGAAAGTTGTCTTATGCAAACGAGGGGAGAATAGTACATTGTAATGCATTCTGACCAACTCAAAAACAATAATGAAGAATAATACTATACTAATCACGATCTCGAATATTCTTAGGAGAAGTAATATTCGCTCTTAATAATCTGGGAGGACACTATCTATACGTACAAAGTGTACAGTTTTCACTGAGTCCCATAAAGCCTTCATCATATTCTTCGTCCAAAAAGATATTGGAATATGAGGCAACGCCGAGGGTTAGAACTACTCGCAGATTATGATTGTGAATTTTGTATAATCCCCGGATAAGGCAACTGTCTGTAGCAGATGCCTTAAGTCGAAAGAAAAGAATCTAACCCTCCGAGTTTATGAGCATAATCTAATCTGTTATCCAAACTTACATCTCAAATCTCGAAAAGCCCAAAATGAAGCCCTCAAGGAAGAAAATTGTCACAAACGAGAGAACCTTACACGCAGAATGGAGCAAATCATTTGAATTGTTCCTGATGGGAACTCGTTGTATTAAAAACCGAAGCTGTTACCAACTTTGTGGTGGTGTAAGAGACTTAATGATGCACGTTGGCTCATAAATCAAAATATTCTATTCACCGGGTTTCTGATAAGATGTACCATGACGTAAAAAGAAACCCTATTGGTGTGCCTAACCATGAAGGCCAATAATGCTGAATATGTTAGCAAGTGTTGGGACCTGTTCTAGAGTTAAAGTAGTATGTCAACAAAGCCATCCGGCCTTATTGGTTACTAACCGGAAATTCCTAAGTGGAAATGGGAACACAAAACTCCAATCACAAAAAAAGGACCCCCAATCACCCATCTCCTACATGCAAAAGAATAATAAGAATATTTATAAAAGATTACAATGGATTGCGTCAAAAAGCTACACCAAAAAAACTAACCGGGACTAGATGCCATTGGGTCATTGGCAATCGTCTTACCAAATCAGCACATTTCATTCTCATTCGATCGAGCGACTGTATAGTAGGGAAAAACTTTACGAGATTTAACTTCATAAGAAATTGTCTCTGTCATTGGCATTCCAATCTCTTTCATCTCGGCATCGTGACATTCATTTCCACATCAGATTCTGGCAGTCATTGCAAAAGGCTTTAGGTATCAATTAGACATGGAGTATCTGCATATCAACAACTGAAACCGTATGGACATATGTGAAAGAACCATCAAAACACTTGAAGACTTGCACTTCCGAGACTACTATGTGTGTCATAGATTTCGGACAAAGGCTAGGATAAACATTTACCATTGGTAGAATTTTCATACAACAACAGTTACCATACCAGTATCAAAGCAGTACCATTCGATAGCACTTTATGGACGAAAGTTAGATCACTGTTGCTTGGGCCGAAGTGGGAGATTCTCAACATACGGGACCAAAATTAATTCAAGTAACCACTGTAACGATCGTACTCAACTTCGTCAATCCATTGCAAGCTGCCTAGAGATCGACAAAGAAGTTACGCCATGTAAGGTGAAAAGCCTTTGAATTTCAAGTTGTGATCGTTGTTATGTTTTGAAAGTATCACCTCGCTAAGGGTATATTTTGATTAGGGAAAACGAGGAAAGCTACATCCACGATACATTGGCCTTTCAAATATTCTTGTACGAATTGGCCCAGGGGCTCATACAGATCTTTAGCTTCCCTGAAAAGCTTAAGTAGTATCCACAATACTTTCCACGTTTCAAATCTCAAAAGAAGTGTTTTTTATACGACGATCTCTCGTTATTCCAATGAAAGAATACTTCAATCGACGGACCAAGCTCAACTTTGTAGAAGAACCAGTAGAGTAAGGACCTGTGAAATCAAGAACTAAGGCGAAAGTCGTATTCCATTTATAATCAAAGTTTCGTTGGAACTCTAAAACAGGACCAGAATTTACATTTGGGAACGTGAAGACGAAATTCATGCCAAATATCCTCATCTATTTTCAATCATCACTTCAAGTTCAATTAAATCTCGAGACGAGATTTCTATAAGGGGTTGGAGACTATAACAAACGCAATTTTCATTAATGTATATATCCATATATTAATGTTAGATAAATGTGAATCGATCAGTTATATAATGAACTACCTTTTTCAGGGAAATTTTTCGCCCTGTATTACATTTCATTTACTTTACCAATAAAACTCAAATATGCATATACACATGCATAACTCAAGTTAAGGACTCGGATACCTTACATTTGCAATCCTTATCTCATATATGTCAAGAAACCTCATAACATGTCAAGGCAATATTCATATATCATTATTTCAAGGTACATTACTTCCTAAAAGGTACCATTTGCAACATCATATCAAAACGGGCTTTAAACCATTATCGGATGCCCTAAACCCTAACCTCATGAAAAGGTTAACACCTAAAGTGAATGCACAAGCTTACTAATGCTTATGTACTAAGTGAATATAAATATCATTTGAAATATATTAATCTCTTTAAGAATCAAAAGTACCAAGTCTTAATGTTTCAATGTATTAGTCATTAAGCTCAATCCCTTATATAGCCATTTTTACCCCATTTTTCTTTCATCTCTACACATCACTTATGAGCAAAGCTACTACACTTTCATTTTTATAATATTTAAACCCTAATTTATACATTCATAAACTTTCATTACCATCTTTGTACACTCAAAACCCTATACCCTAAAATCCGAGCTAGTAGTTTCTAAACCTTGACCTATTTCTTGGCTTTATCCATGTAAACTCCACAACCAACATCAAATAAGTTGTAAAAGTTATTTTACCAATCATATCAATCCATTCAATCAGTTATTTCAATCATTACTTCACTAATTTACTTCACTTGTACGTGTTTATAAACATATCCTAGAAAACCCTTATGTACCTAATTGGTTCATTTTACCCCGTTTACTAGTTTTAAAGCCTTCTAATCCCAAATAACCAACCCAAGGGCCATGGTAAACCTATAAATGAGTTTACAAATCATTATCTAACATTAACTTGGCAATGTTCAAGAAATCAAAACCTAGAAAACCTTAACGAATCCAGAAAACCCTAATTGTGCCCTAATTGTGATTTTGACCCTGTTTTTCTTATTTTCTACCCTTTTAACTCAATAACTATCATATCAAATCTTGGATTATATCCTTAATATAAGTCCTAGTATTCAGTAACCTATCATTCTTTAATCAAATTGTAATACAAATTTCAAGCTAGAAAACTTCAACACGAACCCTTAGTGAGCAAAGAGAATCACGAAACCTATAACTCTTGAAGTACCCAATTTTAATAATTTTTCTTGCAACCAACCACCACAATGACATGCACCTTACCTAACCTTAGTGTTACAAGCACCTCTCTTCAATATATCTTTCATTTATATTGTTAAACATCACCAATAACTCCTTGTTTCTCTAACTAGTGGCTTAGCGCGACAAAAGAAAGATGAAAACAACACATCCAAGCTAGTTTCTAGCTTTATACAAACACATTCCTATAGACCCTATTCATTTCACCCTTAGGACCTCCTAGGTGTCCTAATCAGATCATGAAGCTTGTTACTCATTATACTTTTTAAAATGGGTATAAATTGGATCTTATGTCTTCATTTTTTTTTCTAGTCCATCCCCACTTCCTCCTCTATAACCCGTCTAGTGTAACTCCTTGCTCAATATGAATTCTAATAGATCTTAAGAAGTACTCTAAGTACAGGGAAAGGATGCAAAAGAAACCAGAAACGAATGTCGAGAGTCGTTACCTTGTCGTACGAAGTCGAAAGTCCCGATTCTGACCGTTTCCAAGCTATAGCTCAAACCAGTTTCTAATAAGTTATATTTCTGCTCATTGTAACGTCTCTATGTTTCATATTTTCTTGATAAAATCATAATATAATGCTTTGAATCAAAAAACTAAGTGTTATGCCTTTTTGATCAAAACGTTACACCCGGATAACCTAATTTCCATGTTTTTACTTAAACGATTAGCTAAACTTGATAAACTATTGTTATAATCATCTAATAGACTTATATACATGATAAATATATGCTTGATAAGTACATGAAGAAATTGACCTTAAAACCTGTGTGTTTTCATTTTTTGAAACCCTAATTGACTCCGTGTTTGGGCCTTTTAACTTAACGAATCATTAAATTAATTACTTTGTTGTGTTAAATCTTCATATTTTAGCTTTATATAACTTATAAATGACTATTTGGAAATGTTATATAAGCTTGCATGGCAATTTGGACATGTTTTGAATTATTAATCCTTGCCAAGGGGTTTATATATCATTAAATTTCATTAAACTTATAACTAAAAAGGACTAAAAAAGTGTCATTTTAATACCAAAGTTATAACTATAGGGTTTATTATGTCACCTTTTTAACTACAAGGTTTACTTGGTATATCTCATTAAAAGTTGAAGGACCAAAAGTCGTAAAAAAATGCAAAACCCTAGGGGTCTACTTGCTGTTTTCCAAACCCCAGGTCTAAAATGTAAACATTTTGAAAAAAGTGTGTAAAAAATCTTATTCAAAAACTTTACAGACATAACTTTAATTAACGCTCCTCGTGCTTAACATCTCCAGATATTGAATTATTAAAATGACTTAATAACTGCTTATGTTACTAATCCTGTATATCATTCATCATCGATGTGCTTCCAAAAATCATGTCACCGGATCCATATCATACACAATATAGGGAAGCTTCATAGTTAAGAAGTTTCATCTTGGTACTTGTTTTGTCTGAGTTGTTGGGTTTACGATTTTAAGTGCCTACTCACAAACGTTTACTGATTGACTTCTAAATCTATGACTGTGCCGAAACGGGTGTTATGATAATTTTTATATCAAAACCAACATCGATATCCAAAAACTTATATATACAATCAAAACTAAGAATTGCCATATATTAACTCAGATTGTCTGTGATTGCCGTTTTGAGTTGACGCCGTTGTCTTTCATTCCCCTATACCTTAGCTATCAATTTCCCTTATATACTGTTCAGGTGAGTTATATGCCTTCGCATTTCACATCTTTTTATAAAGCGAGGGGGTGATACATGCTTAAAACATGAATGCAAATTATTTCTGCATGATATTCAATGTACTATTGCCTAAGTTAACTATTTTGCCTTTAAGTCCCCTTAATCTTGAACCGTTAAATTACTCTCGTTGTAGCGCGATGTTGTGAATATATATATTTGGGTTGGACTCCCCGTTGGTGTATCCAGTAACGATAACCAATTGCACATCATTAGAAATCACGCGGGTATTTTGGCAAAGGTGCTCGCAGGGGCAATATTATCATTATAACCTAAGGCATCGGATTCATGAGCTAATGGCAATAATAAGTTATGTTTTCAATACTGGGTGTATATCAACGTAACCCAAATATCGCATTTGCATTCAAATTCTATTACTTAACATTATGGATTTCACTCAACCTTGTGTTGACTTTTTAGCATGTCTCTTTCTCAGGTAACTCTAATGGGCACGGTAGTTCAGTGGCGAGGACATGTCGATGGAAAAACCGTTATCATTCCAAACTTTATTGTATAGATTTTGGGAAACCTCTCGTTTGGTAAAAACTCTGATGAAATAATGAATGATAACTTATTTTCAAAAACGACTCTTTTTGATTCGTTTTCTATGATTATGACTGTTGTACCTTGAAGTAATACCCTAGATTAGCTTATGCTGCTATATGTAAAAATGGGGGTGTTACAGTAGTCTTTAACGCCTGGTATATGATAGACCAAGTCCAGATCCACGACAATGAATTTTGATGTTGATGATGTAAAACAATTACACAAGATTCAAATCAGCACTGTTAGGTTGTAGTTACGGAATGAAAACAACTATGACATCAGCTCCAATCCTCATAGAACTGGTCTTAAAGCCATTCCCATCTAAACATCTACAAGTTTATCAATCACAAATGATGGAAGCAAGAAATCAATCATAAAAAGGTAATCCTGGTGCATCAAGGCTAAAGGTTTTGTGAGTTGCCAGATAAGAATTTTTGTAGGGTTGGTTTGGTTAACGGGCATACAAGTTTTTTGTGAGACTATAAGTACTTATGAGTCAAAGTCAAACATTATAGCAAAAACTTTACAACTATAAGAGTAAATACTAAAATGTTGTGATTTCCCTAAAACTTTATAACTATAAGAGTAAATTACTAAAAGGTCCCTGTGCCGAGTGGGAATATTTCTTGCAAAAAAATTGGTCTCTTTCATGGACCATTTACGCAATACTTTCCAACAAATATTCCCTCTAAGAAACCATTTATGCAATTAATTTCCATGAGAAATGATTTCTGTGATTTTGAGCAAAACACAAGGGACATTCTAGATACTTACTCATTTATAATGATCATTCTGCGTCTGTAAGTAAAATAAAAACTTAAAACGCTGTGTAAAATACAAATACACTTTGGACCCATTTGTCCAATTTCCTTTGTAGCTACAAATCTTGAATTTAACCCGTTTTAGATCAGATAACCCAAATCTATCCATAGATAAACAAACGCATCAAACTAGCCACATCTACACCAATTATATGCTCCTCAAACAAATATAATGACTAAATTAAAAAAAGGATATACAAATAGAAGACAACATACATACACTTTCCAATCATGGAAATGAACTCTTATCTGAGAAAACAAAACTCAAACAATGGCGCATTGCTTCTGGATCCATCCCCTTTCCATCATCTTTGAATGAAAAACATGGTATAATTATACTGAACTTCATGAAAGAAAAAGCATATTCCAAAAGGGAACTAAAATCTTCAGAACATGATAAGAAAAGTCTATTAAGTAGCTAACGTACCTCTCTGACATGGGCTTCTTTATCTGCTTCACTGTAGTTATAATTCTTCAAATGGTCAAAGGCAATGGCTGACCTAATTTGCATCTCAACAGCTTTATCGATGCACTTCTGCATTAGATAAACAACCACCTCTCTCTCATGGCCAATCTCGCACATAAAGAAAAGTTTAGATGATCAATGCATTAACTCTCCCTATAAACACATTGTTAAAAAAAGTTGAACTGTTGTAACACCTGAATCATATAGTTGCACATCCTAGTATGCGACGCAATGGGACATGTCTATTACAGGGTATAAAGTTCTGTGGGTATTGCAGTTACGTCATAATTCCTTGCTTGTTTATGAGTGGGATGATGGAATATATAATGTGGAAAGAAAATCCTAAAGATCACAGTTGCTTGTGCAATATCAGCAATATAAAGTTGTATATTCATTAGAAAATCTACATGTGCGTTTTTTATAGTACACAAAATCGATCGTTTAATTGAACGTTGCTAGCAATATCACACTCTTCACACCGGTAACACATTGCCAAGCACAAACTTACTATCGTAGAAGCTACTGCCTTTATATGTAAAACCATTTACTACTGAAGTCCTCATGCTTAGACCGGGTCAAACGACTCATCTAGATTGTTGCACGAGCATATGCAGTGCACAAGCTGATCCATTTAATAATACCAAAACCACCGCTGTTATAGAGTACAACTCTGACAAAAGTCCCTCTTCAAATCCCTGTTGGGATTTAAATACCTAGGTAACTAGTTTAGCCACGAGTACGCAGCGGATAGGACCTAGTAATAGCATATGGTTAACACAAAATAAAAGGTAAATAGAAACGCGTACCTTTTGTTAATATGATCAAGAAAACGAAACAAGCAACTAAAATAA
>BQNB010119646.1:0-20777 GCA_026074375.1 Tanacetum coccineum
ATATGGTTTTAATCTTCTTAATGAGCGGACAAAGAAAAAAATTATGAAACTGAACACGCTTATGTTTCATGATTGCTTACGAATGCAAAACACTTACAGGTTATGCCTTCCTTCCCTCGATCCCTCTAGTAATCTTGTGCACACAAATACATACTTAGTGTATCACTACTTTGTTATAGACACGAGGCGTTCATACTCGTTGTTGCACCGGGCTTATTTTTGTGGATAATCGAATTGTTGATTCTGCGAAGCATTGTATTAGTTCATATCTGGGGGATTGGTTTAGAAAGACGTTTGCAAGTAGTTTAATGGGTAGAGAACTGGACTCTTGGTTTGGTCACAGCTAATGATTTACCAGTCAATGCCGATTGGTCAATCTTGAGAGGATTTCCTTCTAACAGACGTGCATCGGCTGGGATAATGTCTCCAAGTTTGACACTAATAACATCAAGGATTCAAAATGGCTTCATCTCGTTCATCCCATTTTCCGTTGCTTATGACCTTTCGTTTTAGGAGCAGGACCTGCAATCCGTTGTAGTGCTTCCTGCGTTGTTTTCCTCAATGAAACTAATGGTGGAGTTTATGATCAACAATGTGGTGATACCAATGAAATCTTGTCAATCTGGTGGCCTTCCCTGCAAATCGGTGCATGATAAATGTTACACATTTCGCTTTAAACAGTTTGAATTCAACAACATCAATCCTCAAGAGTCAAGACTAATTCAAACATTAATACATTATGAGTAACTGAGCATCGTGGGTCCGTTATAGATTTAAAGATAAGGTGTTATGTAAGTATCGGGAGAATGGAGCCTACCCGACAGTCATCACTAGCCAGAGGTTGATTAGAGTGTATTATTTGATGAAGATCAGTGCCCATCAACTCAGAAACGATGTAAACATCATTAAAATTTACCTTTAAGGGAGGCCGAATGATGTCTTTGATTGCAATAACCTGGAAAAGTAAAAGACTAATTATAAAACCAACCACAGCACACAGTATTCATTCACCGTGCATCACCATCCTAACAATTCAGAGCATTTAAGACGCAAATTACAACATATTAAACAAAAGAAGTTCTCTATCAAGTATTAATTACTTAAGAACTTGAGCATCGAAAAAAAGTACCTTAAGAGCATCGAACTATGTTTCCTGAGCCAGCCCTCACCCTTCTCCCAGCATAGAATATTGTTGTGGGTTAATTGTACCACATTATGAACCATTTCAGGAGCTATTTAAATACTCTGCTCTACTCTCATTAGTCTCATTAGACGAACACAAAACATATATACTTTGGAACACTTTGTTTGTGTAGTCAATATTATAAAAATAATCCCACTTCCAATGAACCGTACTACACCAACACGACTAAACAGATCCTCCTCAAAAATCCGTTTGGATCAACAAATTCCTAAAAGCTAATAAAAATGGCTTTAGTGATATGCAACATAAGATGTATAACTTAGAATAAAAAAGAATTGTCCAGACACCTCACTTCATAGCAACTTGAGAAGAATGACAGTTGTGGCATAGCTATTTGTTGCAATAATCATTGGTCAGTGTTACACTACTAGTCTTACCAGCATGCTCACTGTTAGAAGGCTCATACCTAAAGTAACAGATTATGAGACCCTCAAGAATTCAAATGCAGTTTTTGTGTATGGAAGAGGAGCCTATAACAATAGGTTCAAGCTAGGACAAAAAGGTATGCAAGCATTTGGCGCTAAAAAGAAATAACAACTTACCTTGATGTTTGTAACATCTCCGATAGCAAAGACATTCGTGTGGCCCTTGACTCTTAATTTTTCATCAACAATCAAACAACCATTGGCACCCATACTATTCCTTAAAATGGTATCCCTGAGCCACAATGAGGGCGGTGGCTTCCCTATACACCAGAAGATGCAATCCAACGTATAACTTCAGAAGTTGAAGTTTTAAACAGTCTACTTCCATATGCAACATCCTCCAAATTTACAGTTTGCACCAATTTCACTTCAATTTGATTTGATGTTAGCCAATCTAATGTCTTTTTAAAAGCTTTTGGTCCAAGAAATCCCAGCAACCGCTCGCGTTTATGCAGTAAAGTTATTTTCTTCTCCAGAAAGTCAACTGCTATTTTTCCTACAAGTTGTACACCACTGGGTCCTCCTCCAACAATCAAAACCGATTGAGCAGCTTTAATTTTTCGTAATCTGTCGAAAAAAAACTATTTGAAGTGTTGTATTACATTCTCCTCTGACAATTTCCACTATATTTAGGAGGTGTTTGGCTTTGCCTCTTGTAAATGACTGTATGCCAGTCTAAATAATTACTTTATAATAGATTATTCATTTATTGATTGTGCAAAGGTGAAGTAATTAGTTTCAGAGATATAAGACTCCCATATTTTTAAAAGTCTCAACATCTAAATGAATCAAAATATCCAAACAGAAAAGTACATTTAAACACTATCCTCTATACCACTACTCTATTAACACTATTATCTTGATACGATTTTCATATATCTCATAACTACTTAAAAACGCACAAGTACCCTTTTACTATAGCATTGGAATTTAAAACTTTTGATTCATAAAGATCTGGTTCATAGATGAAACTTCCTAATAGGAGTTACGGAAAGGAAAAAAGATATCTGGGGTTGCATTGGCGAACAAAATTATACTACTTGAATTTGAAAGCTACTGCTTTCACATCAATAGGCGAAGAGTACATTATTTGTTTATCTTGTTGAAGAGTAGTCTTACTGCAGTAGTTTCTATATAATTCATTAATGGAAATCTTTTTCTGGAAAACATATGTTTGATGTTCAGGGCGGGTTTACCGGCTTGGCATTGTTTAAGTCTTTAAAATCTTATTAATATGCACGAATTCGTTAAATAGATGATGTATGAATAGCGAAAGCAATAGCTGAAAACGGTTTCAGAAGCTTGTAAATTGTAAATAAAGATTCAGAACTTACAAATATTTAAAACGCATAAACATTGTATAAAGTACCTGATCAGAAGGGTAGAGTTTTCCTACAATCCACAACCTTTTCCCACCTTTTCCTAGCCTCTTTTCCTACAATCTGCGAAAGCAATTTCAATAAGCTTTCCAAAATATCCCTTAACACATAAAGGTAACTACCAACGGGCCTCTGGTCTAATGGTATGGAGGTTTTACCCTCCTAGGCAAGGTCTCAAGTTCGAGTCTTGTCTAGGGCGATAGGGGTTTCCTCCCGCGTGCGTAAAGGGAAGGGTGTCATTGCCTTCTGGGCTGGACCCAACCTGGTTGTGTGGGCTCGCTACGCCTTCTGGGCTAGGGGCCATGTAGCCACAATTGCCGTTAAAAAAAACACATAAAGGTAACTAAAATATAGAGTAGAGGAGGAAGTGCTTTATGTTATGAAAATCATAGAGAAAACCCCCTAAAATCTACCATAAAACTATAAATATTAGGTAAGATTATGATTGGCAGGACATGATGAAAACATACCTGATGATTTTTCATTTGTTTCTACATCAAACGGCCTATGTTAATTTTAAATAGTAACACACTAAAACTATAAATTCAACAAAAGTAAAAAAAACATACGTGTTAAAAAGACGGGTATGTTTTTTCAAACGCCTAAATCCAACAAGAATGACATCCTCCACAAATTAGGCATGTTAATAAGAAGCCTATTATGAGGATTTCGAAGGAGTATAATGTTTTGTGTGTGTTGGTGAGTCAATCTTGGGGAAAGCGGGTATTTGGATGGGTGCCACAATTGTTTGTTTGGTTATAACTGCCAGGAACGCTTCGTATTCTATTGAATTGTGGATTTGAGTTATGGTATTGTACAATTCTCAAACCTTGTGTCACATATTTTGAAGTCTCCACGATAAATGTTTGTACTCAATCTTTAAGTATAATATATAGATTCCAATACACCAACTTACAAGTAAAATGTTACCCTTTTTCACTATAAATGACAGGTTATTTGCATCCAAATTACATAAATACTGATTCATGCATACAAATTGTTTTCTCCTTGCAGAAATAATAGATCTAAATGACGAACTACCTCAAGATTACTACAAAATAATGGGAAGATATTGAGTCAAATTTTTGGTAGGAGCGAGATTTAATATTACTATATGTAAACAACGTAAGTGATGGAAGATACTGGGACATAAACATTTGAGGCCTTACATGATTCCCTGAAACAAAATGCATCATATGAAGCGCCTCCCCCATCTCTTTACAATGTATTATCTATAGGATCTTATAGGATCTTTTGTTTTTTTATTGTTATCATTGATTGATATTCTCTATATTTAGATGAGTTATTTATTGGTGATTGTTATCTTCTATATATTTAGAGGTCATGACATCCCTATTTAATCCATTGTATTTTCTGAATGAATGAATCAATAAAACACATATTTCTCTTGTAAAATCCTATATGGTATCAGAGCAGGTCTCTCGATCTTGATCTAGAAGGATGGCAGGAGACGACGATCAAATCAAAAACAAAGATGGAGAAGGTTCTAGCGGTGGGATCACATACGACTCACCTTATTATCTTCATCCATCTGACTACCCCAAACAACTACACGTGAACGAGGTTCTTACTGACAACAACTTCGATGATTGGAGCCAAGAGATGACAAACTTTTTGTTTGCCAAAAACAAAATAAAGTTTGTTGATGGGACAATCGAGAAACCAGAAAAAACTTCCAAGGACTACATGTCGTGGATGCGAGTTGATGCTATGATAAAGGGTTGGTTGACAACCGCTATGGAGAAGAACATACGAAACAACGTCAAATATGCAGGTACGGCATCGGAGATATGGTCAGATCTAAATGAACGTTTTGGGAAGGAAAGTGCTCCTAGGGCGTACGAATTAAAACAAAATATTGCTTCTACTCGACAAGGTGGCGCTTCCGTATCAACATATTTTACCCAGTTACGGTCCATATGGGATGAAGCCCAGTCCATATATCCCTTCCCTCGATGTTCTTGTAACAAGTATGTATGTGATGTTGGAAAGAAGATCAATGAACATCAAGAAAAGGAGCGCCTTTATGAATTTTTGATGGGGTTGGATGCCGAATTCACGGTCATTAGAACCCAAATCTTGGCAACAAAATCGGTTCCTTCGCTCGGAACAGCGTATCACATGGTTGATGAGGATGAGAGGCAAAGAACCGTCTCGAATGAAAATATAAATCCACAAGAATCCGCTGCATTCAAGGTGTTTTAAAGGCGAAATGGTCCTCTAGGTTCGAACAAAGAAAGAAGTGGAACCAAGGCTGTGAAAGAAGGGATTGAACATTGCACTGAATGCAACAAAGATGGTCATAAACGTGAGGGTTGCTTCAAACTGATCGGATATCCAGAATGGTGGCCCGAAAAGAAAGGAGAAAAGACAAAAGGGAAGGCCGCGTGTGTCGAGACAGAGACGAGTCTCATTCCAGGTTTGACAAACGAAGACTACCAATATTTCTTGAAGTACTTTTCTAGAATAGGTAATAGCAAGGGTACAAGACCCGTTGCTAATATGGCCCATAAAAAAGACGAAGAAGGTGAGTGGATATTTGATTCGGGTTGCACCGAATACATTACTTATTTATCCAACATTCTTGTTAACAAGAAAGCCGCACACTTTGAGGCTCCTATCATTATTCCCAATGGGGATTCCATCCCAGTTAAAGGGAAAAGGGATTACGTTCTTCCAGGGGGAACAAAAGTGAATGGAGTTCTTTATGTTCCAGATTTCAAATGCAATCTTCTTTCTGTTAGTCGTCTTTGTCACGACCTTTAATGCTCCATATCATTTTTTCTTGATTTTTGTATCATGCAGGGACTACAGAAGAGGAACTTGATTAGTGCGGGGAGATGCCAAGGGGGACTGTACCGAATGAAGATAATTCATGGAAGAAAGGCCATGGATACCACCGTTGAGACGTGGCACAGAAGACTTGGACATGCTTCAAAAGGAAAGCTTGCTAAAGTGGATTTTCTCAAAACTAGTATTAATGATTTGGGTGATTTTTGTGATTCTTGTGCTAAGGCAAAACATACTAGATTACCTTTTCCTTCTAGTTTTATTAAAACTAGTGCTCCGTTTGAATTAATTCATTGTGATATTTGGGGAGGTTATCGAGTGTCGTCATATATAAAAGCCAACTATTTTCTTACAATAGTTGATGATTTTAGTAGAGCGGTATGGGTATTTCTTCTTAAACACAAAAGTGAGGCAAGCCAATGTCTTAAAAAAAATTATAAAATGATTGAGGTACAATTTGAGAAACAAATCAAAAGGGTCAGATGTGATAATGGTGGGGAATTCACATCCAACGACATGCTTGAATTTTACAACAAAAAGGGAATCTTGTTAGAAACCACATGTCCCCATACCCCTCAACAAAATGGTGTTGTTGAGAGGAAACATAGGCACCTACTCGAAACTACTCGCGCCTTGAGGATCGGTGCAAATCTTCCTAAGAGGTTTTGGGGAGAATGTATTTTAACTGCGCCGCATGTGATTAATCGCCTCCCATCCAAGGTAATTAAAAACAAAACTCCTTTTGAGTTAATTTGGAATGAAAAACCGGATTATGATTTTCTAAAGGTTTTTGGGTGTCTAGTTTATTTTAAAAACACCGACACGAAAGGAGACAAGTTTAAAGAAAGGGGGAAGCTGGGGGTCTTCCTTAGATACCCTCCTAGAACTAAAGGTTATAAAATTATTGACCTCGAGACCAGAAAAATTATAGTTAGTAGAGATGTCTATTCCATGAAGAAAAATTCCCTTTCAAAAATGTCTAAGGAAACAATGAAAGTGGAACCGAAGAACCGATAATTTGTCACGATTGCACTGTCATGGTGAACCAATCTTGGTACAAAACACAAAACAAAACCCAATGGAGCAAGATCCGCACATGGACCATAACCAAACCGATGAGCCAAGCGGCCCACATGAAACTCACGATGGGGATAACAGGCCAAATAAATGATGAAGGGCATCCTAATAATGCTGAGTTTGACACAAATGAATCAAACGAAGGAGCAGAAGCCCAATCCGTCACACCCCGGCAATGGCGAAAACTCGGGAATGCAACATAATGATCAATCATAACACAAGATACAAAATAAAGAAAACTACATTGCATAAACTCCAAGTGCTATGAAGACCATCAACCTTGAACAAACTCAAGTGATGTCTCAAATCGCAACTAAAATCCACAATCTCTTACAATTGTTCAAATGCCCACACAGAGGACCAGAATCCAAACTTATTCCAAAACATCCAAAACTAAAATCAAACAACAAGCAAGCAAGACTTCAAACGAAATTCCATACGGGATACTTCTAAGTCTGCTATCAATCACCAAACTACTCTTCTTTCACTTCACCTGAAAATGATACTCGAAAACGTCAACAATAATGTTGGTGAGCTCGTAGGTTTGACCTTAAACCCAAAAGTTGTGCCAATATTTTAACAGTGGAGAATAGTGCTATATGACAGTGAATATATGCAAACAACCTTAGTATCACCGCTAATCAATAACCATATGTCACTTACGCACCTAAAGGGCCTACCAACTGGAGCACTAAAATTAGGGCAGGACCACACACAAACCTGGGTAGGCGTACCCATCCGCTCCAATAATCACACAAATACTGGGTAGGCGTACCCATCCGATCCAATAATCTCACAAACACTGGGTAGGCGTACCCATCCGATCCAAACAATCATGCATCACATAATATTCACATAGCAGTCATAAGCACATAACTTGTCCCAAAAACAAAACCACATTTCGCACAGATCAATTCAAAACATTTCAAAACATATTTGAGTATCATTTTCCCCTAACGGAAAAACCAGTAAAAAGTGGGGCTACTAGAACTCATCTCAATCCGTAATCAAAGCAACTGCAATCTCAATAAAGTAGAACACAATAAATCTCTACGCAAGCGCACAATGTACCCGACAACGACCTAATATATACTCACTATATCAATACTTGCACAAAATTATCTTATTGTACAAGTGTTCGCCTTAACTCATGCAAAATCCTCATTTTATCATCCCAAAATCCCATATCAAATCTATATCATTCCAAACCCGTTATCTCATACCGTTAATCTCATTACAAAAACCGTCGTCTTGTTACCAAGACTTTATCTCATTATCAACACTTTATCTTATTTTATAGTTGTGTGGTAATTACGTGAAAACGACTCAAAAATACTTGGGCAAAGTGCGACATCAACATAATACAGCTCAAACAACTCAAATTGTTTAACGATACAACCGACCAAAATACCCTGCGAGAAACCGACGAAAAGAAATGACCAAGAGCTCAGAAGTCAAAGATAAATAATCTACATTCCCGTAGACGATACGATATATATATTTAAATATATATACATGATTACTTGATAATTTAAATAAAATAATAATATTTTATTATTATTTTCGTCTTATTATCGGGCTAACAGGGTAGAATGTTTTGACATTACATATGTCTAAAAGCTTTCACCTCAAGACATTATCTTCCTTAAGATTCACCCTTCCATTTCCTTAATTAAAATCGACACAACAGTTATAAATAGTAAATATTTTAAGAAAAGTTTCAAGGAATTACATCTTTCGTATTGTATTAAATTTTTGAGTTAAATAACCATTTATTGTTAAAATATTGAAAATTTTACCTCTTTTTAGCAAAACCCTAAGTATATAATTCTTTCGAAAATTCAGCATGACCCGTACGTCTTTATGACTTTTCCCAAGGTATTAATCCTTAATCCAAAACAATTTTCACAATTTCGACGCTTTCTGTCAACACAATATTATTACTTTCTACATGATTTATCTAACCGTGGCAAAATAACCCCTTCACAATCGACAAGTCCAACAAAAGTCTTCCTCTTAGTCCAACACAACTTCCTTTAGTTCATTTACAAGTCTACAACTTATTTAATTAATATTGGGTCACATGGCCCATTACGGTCTTAAATAATTAGCCCGATAGCAAAACTTAGTCCATACTCTTATTACATAAGTTTATTTTATAAACTAAACCCAATGGGCCTTAAACCCATTAAGTCGAACCAATATAATCCGAAATTACACATGGCCGTGGCCCATTAAGTTGTGGCCCAAATAAGGCGAAACCAAAGTGATATATGAGCTCGGAAGATTTTATAACCGAATAAGCTAAAACCAAATAAGCCAAAATCAAATAAGCTTATAACCGAATAAGCTAAAACCAAATAAGCCAAAATCAAATAAGCTAAAACCAAACAAGCCAAAACCAAATAAGCTAAAACCAAACAAGCCAAAACCAAATGGGCCGAGCCCTTTGTGGCCCTCAAACCGAAACCAAATGGACCCTTGTTTGGTCGAACCAACCAAACAGACCCATGTTGGGCCGTGTCCAACCAAACGCACCCTAGTCAGGCTCAAAGCAAACCCGACACACCCTAATTGGGTCGGCCCAACAAGAAAACCCAAAATATTCACATAATCCCCAATAAGCCATAACCTAGCTTATTGAATAAGCGAAAACTCCCAAATAAGGTCTTATAAGCATTTTTATAAGACGAAAAATTACCACAACAACCATTTTATTTAAACTCAAAAACCTTTTCTTCCTTTTCTTCTTAGGCCGACGCATAAACACCCCTTTTTATATTTTTGATTTCAAGTTTCGATCTTTTTGGCGATCAACTTGTACAACCAGCATCTTAACATCACCATAATCACAAAAGTACAACTTAAATTCAAAGTTTTATAAAAACTTGCTTGTTTGATGAGCTTGGTTCGATCGAGACGCGCGTAAAAGACCAAAACCTTGTTTCTACAACCCGAAACTATTAGTTATCAACCCAATAATAAAGTATTAACCCGTGTTCTTGGCAAAATCTTCAAAACTTGTGTTTTTCTTCCCCTTTGAGGTTCGGCCGGATATAGAGAGCAAAAGAGAGAGTATTTTTTTGATTTTGAAAAAACGATGCATGTATGTGAAATGGGATAAGGTGGTGGAGGTATATTATGGTACTAGTGAGACATCATAGCAAAATTTTAGCCATCTTGTCCCCTTATCTCCTAGGCGTCCAAAATGGGATCCAAGGAGGGTCTCGGGTTTTCCTTTTGTGTCAGGATCGCTTAAAAACTCAATTCTCATTTATTTTCAAACGTCATATCCACAAACTTAGTTATCATTTTCATTGCGTTTAAAATCATTTTTCCATAAACCTGGGTTATTCACATGACACTTATCACTTTAAATTACTACAAAAATCCATTTTGAGCCGTTATCGGCCGACTCTGGGAACGGATAATACATATAATTTTGTACATTATAAACTCAACCGATCCTGCTCATCATTGTAAAAAACACTTCCTATCTCCAAATATGGCTTAAAAACTCATTTTTACTCAGAATTTCACCTTTTTACGACTGTGACAGTCTTTTACCGAATTTCGCGAAAACAACCGTTTTTCTGCTAACTTTCAATTCTCACACTCACGATTTACAATTTAAATCACCGTTATTTAAATATTATGAATTTATTAAATAAATTAACCTTTACACATCTCAAAACCTCATAATAAATCTCCACAACTTAATTAATTAAAACTGTCATGACGGTTCGCCTGCTGTGATGTTTTTCTGCTAAAACGCGGGAAAACTTCCCGGAAAGCACTGAAAACCTCAAATCCACTCTAAAATAGGAAAACGAATCATAAATGATTCATTTACGAACTCAATACTCCATCAAATTCCCGGTTAAACCGAAACCGCTTTTACGCAAAATAGTCAACAGAAGTCAACTTTTTAGCTTTCATCGGGAAAACTGTCAAGATCGAAAGACTTCAAAATACAAAACTATATTTTAAATAAAATAATTTTTTATAATACATAAAACCTGGATAGTATTCACGATTATACAGTCTCACCACCTTAAAGGAATTTCCCCTGAAATTCAACTCAAATCGTTACTCTCAATACTAAAAGGAAATTCCATTCCTCAAAGAATCACGTCAATCACTAGAATTTAGTCTTATTAAGCGAGGTTTCTTACGATCCCCCTAAAGACTAAGTCTTTTCACAGACCGAATTCTACATTTTCTCACAATCATTCCATATCCGATCACAAAATCACAATAACTTCTCATGCTACCTCTTAGCTTTATAATTTCTCCAATTTTAGGTCTCACTGCCTCAGTCGGGTGTCAGGATATGATCCCGTCCTCAACGTGACTACAAATCTACCAGATTTGGCATTGCTAAATATTTTTTGTTATTCAACCTATAGGTCTAACCCTACGGGGTATATGTCCTACACAATACGACTCACACTCTACCTTTCCAACTCTTACTCACTCAAAATCCCCAAAGTTAAAACTTACGTGGTCAAACATCTCTGTCCCAATCCTTCTAGGAATGCCGTTCAAAAATATACACCCTTCATTACATGCTTTAAACCTTTCCAAATCAATCCTACTCACGGGTGTCATAAATCTCACTTTATTTAAACAGGTCAAATTACCTCTCAAAACTCATATAGTCAAAAGTATGATCAAGTTTCCAAACCGATCACAACAACTCTTTCTAATACTTTCTGCGACCATCCACGGTCTATTTCTTCCTATTATATCTTATATCCAAATAGTATAATTGGTCAGCCCGAATACATTTCGAGATCACGGAGCATACTAACCACATCACATACCACATCCTAATAAGGATGTGGGTATCCTCTCTATCACGAGCAACCAATAGCAACGCGCTCACACATGGGCAAAACCGCGCTCTTAACTAACACGAATCAATACAAAATACCACTATCCACGAAGATCAAACAAAATTTCCTTCACTAATACGAAACGGTTTAACTACAAATCACCTAATAACTAGAATGATTCGCATTAACCACCAATACATAAAAGGAACTTTCCTATTTCTAACCGTCACTAACCGAATTCTATCTAGTATAGTGATATACAAAGACTACTAATCTATTTTCATATACCCTAAGAACCTCATCTGGGCTCCCATGCCACCTATCCTTCATTACCGTCAACAACCTCAGTAATAAACTCTCATTCGCGCTCGTCTCTCCTTTAACTAGATGTAACCGTTAATCATAGTTCTCTCCATCAACATCACTGATGGATGCACAAAGCTGCTCTCTAGGCATCCATCTGACCTTCCACATGCTCAAGGGCTAACACTGGCTCCATAATCGCTCTGAATGTCACTGCGACCCTTTCCTGCTTGTACTCCAAACTCCTAAAACCGGTTATCTCTAGAGAAAATATCCTCATTAACCGCCCCCGACCTAATGAATAACTCTCCTATGTCTCTATCGTACCTCTCAAACAGAGCAGGCGATAACTCCTCTAATAGTACTGCATGATCGCGAATCAATCCCCCCTGTATCTTGACTTGGGCTCCCAGTTTAGTCAGAATCCCTCAGCCTCAACTGTAGTGGGTGTGGCTACAAGGAGATGGTATAGTCAAAGGTATGATGGGCGATGAAATGGGTGATGGAACATCAGAATGTGATAGAGAAATGGGAAGTGAACCAGATGTCCACTCGGGTGAAGGTGGTGTCTGTACAGGTGGTGCTGGTGGTGGGTAATCAAGAATATCAATATAAATCATACCTTCCTCTGGGTATGTCTATGTGGTAAGTGTGGGCTGTCTAAATGATGACACCCTCTCAGGTCTCTCAGACTTTGGTGCCGATCCAGAACCCTGTCCGACCTCAAACGCACTGTATACATCACCCTCCTCTAATGCCAACTCTCGGCGTCTCAACGCTTAATACCCAAGCCCTAAAGGCGCACTTACAATCGTTCCCACATACTGAGCTGATACTGTTGGGACCCCAGGTTTAGCCTCCTCGATCCTCATCATAAATAAAGTCCATCATTCTTACACTATGATCCTCGTTGTCTATACCATGACTCTCATCATCCCTACCATGGCCCTCATCATCTAAAACATAACTCTCATCATCTATACTGGGGCTCTCGACCCCCGCAGTAAGACACTCGTCCTCCGTAGTAGGATCCTCATCCTCTGCAGTAGGACCCTCATCATCTACGTCCTTACTCACACTGTCATAATTCATACTCTCCCCTATCTCCTCATCTCCTCCTCACTATCTCTACTAACTCAGATCGTTACCCACGTTAACGCTTACTTCAGAGGAGGTTGGTGGCGACAACAGTGGCGAACTCTGCAGAGGACCGGACCTTTTATGGAGCGCGGGACTTAGGACATAGATGCCACATCTGCGCTAACTAAAACTAGAGGCCTGAGACATTGCATGTGGAGAAAACGTTCGCACAGCCTATACGTCAGTCATGAGGTGAATGGGAACCATAAATGGTGGGGTAGGTACTCTTAGATAGTAGTTCGCGGTGTTAGCGAGGGGTGACTCAGGTGTCTCAGTATCAATGGGGTCCTCAAAAGGCTCGGACTCGTGTCCGTCCCATCCAAATAGCCCTGCCTAATTGCATAATAGGGATCCTAAGATGTGGATGGGACATTGGGGCTTGAGCTCCGTTTTAGCCTGGGTGGAAACTTCCGGGTAACAAAACACTAGGGTAGACATCCTGTGATAACACGGTAAAAGGGTATAAGTACAAAATATTTTTATCCAAATTATCAGCATCATTATTGCTTACATATACAAACCATCATAATGTTTGAAACTAGACGTCCGTAACCGTATATATATATATATATATATATATATATATATATATATATATATATATATATATATATATATATATCCCTATATATAATATATTCTATATACTATATATATTATATCCTTATATATATTAAATATAACGGAAAGAATACGAACAATAATCACCGACCAGGTTCGATACCGAACGGGCACAACTGGTCAACACATAAAACATACAATCCACCAAAGCACATTTCTAAATCACGTCGCTACCAACGACTATCTATAAAATTTCTCAAGGCAACACGCACTACAACTAGGCGGCCTACATAAAACAATCAATATCGCTTATACGCGATAATTTTTTACTTACACTCTCTAGGCATCGCACACTACTACTACTAAGGCAGCATGGCAATCCTAAAATCAACACAATCTCAATCTCAACACTCGCAAGTGTTCTTATCATATTACATCATATCATTTTCAAGTGGTCATACTATTCACACTTCCCTTCCTTCCCCCTAACATAGCTTTAGAAAACTAACCCTAACATTTCACAATCCTTCCTGAATTAAGCATAGTTGATCAGGCTATGCGTAATTTAGGAATATTACCATGAACTGCTCGAGTTATTCAACTTTCGTAATTTTTAAGGTTTTACTAAAAATAGATTTCACTTTCTGGTTATAGTTGCGCTTTTTATTTTATAAAAACTAGCATTCTCTATAACCTTGGCTCTGATACCAATATGTCACACCTCGTCAATGGCGAAAACACAGGATGCGACGATACCATTCATCGCACAAGATACAAGATCATACACTTTATGATTTACATTCATAAAACTAAAGTTTATAGAACTTTACAAGTTAAAAACTTAACATAATTCAAACCACGTTCATCTCTACCAGTCCCCTTGGGTTACATCTTTTATCTTCTAATATCAATCACATACCTTTGATTTTGACACACCTGAAAATGATACTCGAAAACGTCAACAATAATGTTGGCGAGCTCGTAGGTTTGACCTTAAACCCAAAAGCTATGCGAATATTTCAACAGTGGACAATAGTGCTATATGATAGTGAATATATGCAAACAACCTTAGCATCACCGCTAATCAATAACCATATGTCACTTACGCACCTTAAGGGCCTACCAGCTAGAGCACTAATAGTGCTATATGATAGTGAATATATGCAAACAACCTTAGCATCACCGCTAATCAATAACAATATGTCACTTACGCACCTTAAGGGCCTACCAGCTAGAGCACTAATAGTGCTATATGATAGTGAATATATGCAAACAACCTGGGTATATATTCATACAACACATAATATTCACATAGCAGTCATAAGCACATAACTTCTCCTAAAAACAAAATCACATTTCGCCAGATCAATTCAAAATATTTCAAAACACATTTGAGTATTCTTTTTTCCCCCAACGGAAAAAAAAGACCAGTATAAAGTTGTGGCTACGAGAACTCACCTTAATCCGTAATCAAAGCAACCGCAATCTCAATAAAGCAGATTATAATAAATCTCTACGCAAGCTCACAATGTACCTGGCAACGACCTAATATATACTCACTGTGGAATCTAAAGATCGTTTAAGCTCAAGATTGGTTAGATCTTTATATCTAGGATTAACAAAAATAACAAAGAATATAGATACAATACAGCAGAATATAATGAACACGATTCAATGTTATTTAAACAGGTTGTTATTATCATTCGTTTCCAATGAAGCCCTGTCAAATTCTAGATGATCAATTCTAGAACGGTTACAATCTAATAGGGATCAAAGATCCTTGGGGCTACACACAACTTCTAGGCGTCTACTTAGAGAATCAGCCTGATGAACTCACGCACAACACCTTTACTAGTCGACTACATTTTTCTACGTATACAAAACTATGCGTCTATGATATCTTTATATAGGGAGAGATCAAGACTTACAAAGGAAGATAAACAGTAGACAAGTAAATCTTTTAAACATTAAGGAATATCTTCTGTTATCTTTATGTTCTTAAGGAGATCTTCCAGAATCTACATAATTCTCCACCAACTTGTAAAATTCTTTAGTAACAGTTTTAGTCCTTTTGTTTCATTCTTTTATTTATTTTGTCTCATCAAGTCTAGAATCCCAACAATCTTCCCCTATTTGATGATGAGACAAAAACAAACATGAGTCGTGTTGTTTACGAACTTCTTCATTGTGAAGCTAAAGCTTCCCCTGAAGTTGAGATGTAATGATCTCCCTGAATAAAAGAAACTTCCCCTTAAGTAGATATCCTTTGTATTATGCCACCACATATAATAAGCTACAAATCGATAAACTTGTAATCTTCTTCCCCTTTTTGTAATTATCAGATAGGGGTCTTCTGTAGATATGCAACTTGAATCAAAACAGCTACAAACCATATACCACAACTACTAATCCAACCTTCCAATACTCAAAATACCCGCCATGAAGCATAATACAAAAAAATGACTTTGAGCAGTAGAAACATAAACTAGCAGTAGTAATAAAGATCAGTAGTAGTAACGAAACACTTCCCCTCAAGTGGTGCATATAAATGGATTAACATTTTAACAATAAGCTTCCTCTAAAATCCATATGTTAACCATTTTGTGAATCTTCAATTCTGTAGGCTTTATGTAATGATTACTGATGAAGTAAACTAAGTATAACGAACTTGATGCTGAAGTAGAATAACCTAAACTTGTGTCTTATATCTTGTACTATCTACGTGAATCCAAACTTATAAATAAATCTGTGAAATATAAGTAGATCGCAATCTCTTGACAAAATCCTCATTTTTAATGAGACACATAACCAAAGTGATACCAAATGTGAGCATTGAGCACCATAAGTTAGATCACACACCTTTGCTAGATTTGTCAAGTCTTCGTCACAACATTGAAAACACAAACAAGTTACCTCCTACTAAAAGGTATGATAAAACACAAACCCAAATAATTCCACTTCACCGTCAAATAAGTGATAAACAATCTTCTTCGTAACCACATCTTCAATAGATCCAAAAATACGAGCCTTTAAATATATTAAGAACATGTAAACCAAAACCAAAAACTTCATGTGTGTGTCGACCGGCATCACTAAACCACGTATTGTCCGATATTAGTTAGTGCTAGCAGTTGAAACTATCTCTAGCAGTATTAATCAAATAGTATTAATAACTTCAAGCAGTATAAATATACTTGGACAAAAAAGTATTTATTACTCTTTTACACCAAGCTAGTTTAAGAACCACAAACATGTACTCAAACATCCAACCGTAGTAATAATATCGAAAAGTACTAGTGTTTATACATATCCAACAGTACTAACATTTTCTTATTCAAACAGTATTATTATATACCATCATATTCGAACAACAACAACAATCAAAGGCAGCACTAATTTTGCATGTGTTCGAACAGTATTAATCATCTACGTTGAGCAACACTAATCAAACTTTCAATCTGCTTACAAAACTTTTTGAGCCCAAGTAGTAACGTATAAGTAGCACTAACCAGACTTTGAAGCCCAATAACACTTCTATTATCATGAGCAGTATTAACATATCAAAGGCACTAGAAACATGTAATGGCAACACTAATGACCAAAACCACGAATGCAATACACAATTGCATACACCACGTGATTTCTCCATGCCAAAACCAGTGTACCTCATTCTAGGATTTAAACATTCTATCTTGCCTCAAATTCGTACCACTATAAACCACATATCCTTGTAACCTGCTGCTGCAATACCAATGACCACCATATTCAAAACCCATCATCACGTACACCATGAACCATAACAGATCCCAATCTGCTGCATAAACATCCATCACTCGCAACACCATACAATTAATAACAAAACCCTTACTCAACATCATTCATCATTCTGATCAATCAAGATGCAATAAAGAAACCCATGTTATCACATCCCACACAGCAACATCCATATCAAAAGCAATCTTTAGCAGCAAAGCCCTAACAAGAATACGAACAAACCTAATCCCAAAAATAGGTTTTTCAAGTATATTGAAGATCGTTTAGGGTTTTTAAGACATCCAAATAGCCATGATTGATTGATTTTTATGTAGCAAGATAAAAACGACCAAGAACAAAAACAAGGTACTGCTGCGTTTAGTTTTTTTTAACAAAGATCCAAAGGTTGCGTTGTGGTGAGCAGAATCAACAACAAACAGAATTGAAACCTTAACAATATGATGAGGATCAAAAGTATATACCATAGAAACCACGAGATCATACATCAATTAGCAACGAAACCCATGTGTCTTTTGATTTCAGCTTTACCGAATTAGGGTTTTGTGAAAACCCTTCTTTTCTTCATAAATTCAACCGTAAAACACCTTGTAGATCCTAGATTGAGAGCTACCAGACTCTGATACCAATTGTGGAATCTAAAGATCGTTTAAGCTCAAGATTGGTTAGATCTTTATATCTAGGATTAACAAAAATATCAAGGAATATAGATACAATGCAATGGAATATAATGAACATGATTCAATGTTATTTAAACAAGGTTTTATTATCATACGTTTCCATCAAGGCCCAATTCTAGATGATCAATTCTAGAACGGTTACAATCTAATAGGGATCAAAGATCCTTGGGGCTACACACAACTTCTAGGTGTCTACTTAGAGAACTCACGCCTAGAACTCACACACACCTTTACTAGTCGACTACATTTTTCTACGTACACAAAACTATGCGTCTATGATATCTGTATATAGGGAGAGATCAAGACTTACAAAGGAAGATAAACAGTATGCAAGTAAATCTTTTAAACATTAAGGAATATCTTTTGTTATCTTTATCTTCTTAAGGAAATATTCCAGAATCTACATAATTCTCCACCAGCTTGTAGAATTCTTTAATAAAAAATTTAGTCCTTTTGTTTCATTCTTTTATTTATTTTGTCTCATCAAATCTAGAATCCCAACATTCACTATATCAATACTTGCACAAATTATCTTATTGTACAAGTGTTCGCCTTAACTCACGCAAAATCCTCATTTTATCATCCCAAAATCCCATTCCAAATCTATATCATTCCTCACTTTATCTCATTATCAACACTTTATCTCATTTTATAGATGTGTGGTAATTATGCGAAAATGACTCAAAAACACTTGGGCAAAGTGCGACATCAACATAATACAGCTCAAACACCTCAAATTGTTTAACGATACAACCGACCAAAATACCCCGCGAGAAACCGACGAAAAAAATGAGCAAGATCTAAAAAGATATATATATATATATATATATATATATACATACATGATTACTTGATAATTTAAATAAAATAATAATATTTTATTATTATTTTTGTCTTATTATCAGGCTAATAGGGTAGAATGTTTCGACATTACATATGTCCGAAAGGTTTCACCTCAACACTTTATCTTCCTTAAGATTCACCCTTTCCATTTCCTTAATTAAAATCGACACAACGGTTATAAATGGTAAATATTTTAAGAAAAGTTTCAAGGAATTACATCTTTTGTATTGTATTAAATTTTCGAGTTAAATAACCATTTATTGTTAGAATATTGAAAGTTTTACCTCTTTTTAGCAAAACCTTAAGTATATAATTCTTTCAAAAATTCGGCATGACCCGTACGTCTTTATGACTTTTCCCAAGGTATTAATCCTTAAGCCAAAACAATTTTCACAATTTCGACGCTTTCCGTCAACACAATATTATTACTTTTTACATGATTTATCTAACCGTGGCAAAATAACCCCTTCACAATCGACAAGTCCAACAAAAGTCTTCCTCTTAGTCCAACACAACTTCCTTTAGTTCATTTACAAGTCTACAAACTTATTTATTTAGTATTGGGTCACATGACCCATTACGGTCTTAAATAATTAGCCCGATAGAAAAACTTAGTCCATACCCTTATTAAATAAGTTTATTTTATAAACTAAACCCAATGGGCCTTAAACCCATTAAGTCGAACCAATATAATCTGAAATTACACATGGCCGTGGCCCAAATTAGGCGAATCCAAAGTGAGATATGAGCTCGAAAGATTTTATAACTGAATAAGCTAAAACCAAATAAGCCAAAATCAAATAAGCTTATAACCGAATAAGCTAAAACCAAATAAGCCAAAATCAAATAAGCTTATAATCGAATAAGCTAAAACTAAATAAGCCAAAATCAAATAAGCTTATAACCGAATAAGCTTATAACCAAATAAGCCAAAACCAAATAAGCTAAAACCAAACAAGCCAAAACCAAATGGGTCGAGCCCTTTGTGGCCCTCAAACCGAAACCAAATGGACCCTTGTTGGGTCAAACTAACCAAACGGATCCATGTTGGGTCGTGTCCAACCAAACGCACCCTAGTCGGGCTCAAAGCAAACCGGACGCACCCTTATTGGGTCGGTCCAACAAGAAAACCCAAAATATTCACATAAGCCCCAATAAGCCATAACCTAGCTTATTGAATAAGCAAAAACTCCTAAATAAGCTCTTATAAGCATTTTTATAAGACGAAAAATTACCACAATAACCATTTTATTTAAACTCAAAAACTTTTCTTCCTTTTCTTCTTAGGCCGACGCATAAACACCCATTTTTATATTTTTGATTTCAAGTTTTGATCTTTTTGGCGATCAACTTGTACAACTAACGTCTAGACATCACCATAATCACAAAAGTACAACTTAAATTTAAAGTTTTATAAAAACTTACTTGTTTGATGAGCTTGGTTCGATCGAGACGTGCGTGAAAGACCAAAACCTTGTTTCTACAACCCGAAACTATTAGTTATCAACCCAATAATAAATTCTTAACCCGTGTTCTTGGCAAAATCTTTAAAACTTGTGTTTTTCTTCCCCTTTGAGGTTCGGCCGGATATAGAGAGCAAAAGAGAGAGTGTTTTTTTTTATTTTGAAAAAATAATGCATGTATGTGAAATGGGATAAGGTTGTGGATATAACACCCTGTGTTTTCAAGTCTTTGGCGACGTCGATAAATATGCTATTTATTTTTAGTGTTGTACGCGTTTGCTT
>BQNB010119647.1:5015-20777 GCA_026074375.1 Tanacetum coccineum
ACTAATAGCATGAAATGGAAGGATATAGTTGATGAATTTTGCTCTAAACCAAATGGGAAATCTATCTGGAGTGTGGTGACAAGGTTGACCCTAGCTGCAGCAGTGTATCTGTTATGGAAGGAGAGAAATGGCAGGATTTTCAGAGATAGAGAAATGACATGGCTTATGTTACTTGAAAAGATTATGGAAACCGTTAAAATGAAACTTTTGGGTCTCAAAGTCAAGCAGTCTCCTGCAACTAATGAGGTGGATAGGGTGTGGGAAATAAAACTGCAGACTGTTCATGCTCAAAATGTTATGTCTACTATCAGTGCTATCTAAAGGGGTGTTTGGATTATGAGTTTAGTGCAGAAGTGTTGTATCTTGAATGATTCTGCATTGGGATTATGGTTTTATACCTATCCACAGTATGTCCACTCTTATATATACTGTGGTCTTAAAGCTCAATTAATTCAGATGGCCTTGTATCTTGAGCTCATTCAGTCTCTTTAGTTCTCTGTTGGGTATTAGTGCAGATTGGCCTTGGGAGGGTCTGCTCTTTTCACTTCACAGAGTCCTAAGAGATTGTTATGAGTTTCATAAGGAAGGTTTCCTGAATTGTTGGGTATATTGAACTTGGTGTTGTAAGTGCAAGTTGCTGAGTTTAAAAGAGCCATGCAATTGGGGATTTTGGCTAAGCCTTGCATTTTACTAGGAGGATAGGTTGGATGGCTTCTCTTAGGGTGTGTGTTCCCTGGCTAATGATGCCTGGCTCTCTTTTTTCTCTTGTCCTAAGTAGTGAGGATGTATACTGCTATTTGGGGCTGAGATTTAATGGTCAGGAAATGTAATTAGCTGGGTATAGCCCCTTTGAGGAGTGTCAGGGTGCTATAGTCTGCATAATGATGCCTGAGTATGGATGCCTTAGTTTATTGTGGATGTGGGCTGAATGAACTTTGGTTTCCTATTTCTCAGGAAATGTAGTTATGAGACTATGGTGGGTGAATTTGGTGAACAAGTATGACCCTCTGACAGATTTCATCAGAGAACTGTGGTAGCTGAGATATGTTCTTTTTGTCCGAGTGGAGTTTGATGTATCTGCTATGTGATAGACTGTTTATCATTTTGTATGTAGTTCTCTACTGATTGTATACCATGGTTTTGGGGGATGTCCCAAAATCTCTCTTATATGTTCATTTTTGATCAATTAATATATGTTCACCATTTTCACCAAAAAAAAATGTTCTGAATTGGAATAATGTGTTTACAAAGGAGGTTAAACGTCCAGCTACCATAGATTTGTCTAGTGATTCAGAACTGAAGCCACAAAAGCAAGCTGGAAAGAAGGAGGCAGTCGTTACAAAGGAGGTTAAACGTCCAGCTACCATAGATTTGTCAGGCACCAGTTCAAAACGGAAGCGGAAGCGTACACCAGTCAAAGATAAAGTAACTATAATTGTGCTTGTCTGATAACTGTTGGTATTGTCCCTTTAGATCAACTTGTAAATGATGAAATATGAAACATTTTCAGGATTCTGACACTGTAAAATATGACGAAAGGTTGGTTGGGAAAAAGGTCAAAGTTTGGTGGCCTGAAGATAAAATGTAAGTCCCTTCCAATAGTTCTATCCACAAATTGTTGAACACACAGATTGCTAACATTAACACCATTGCTTGTAGGTATTACGAAGGTGTTATTGAGTCATTTGATGCTGCTCAAGAAAAGCATAAGGTATTTTGTTATATTCCTGATTGTACACTCTTAGTGGTGGCAAGACGGGCAGGCTCGGAAACGGGCTCAGATGGGCTCGGGTCCAAACGGGCAAATTTAAAATTCGGATCAAACGGGCACGGTTCAAACGGGCTCGGGAAAACGGGCCGTTTTTAGGTCAACACCAAATGAATGAAAAAAAGTCGCAAACCAAAGTATTTGATAAATTCCGATATTGCAAAAGTAATAGCTTTAAAACTATAAAATCTTATTGACGTCGCAAATGCTTTGTGTAAAGTTAAGTTGAGCTACACATTATTTAGAAAGTACATTATGTGAATATATAAAGTCTTAAATATTTTTTAGTCATATAACGATTAAGATTTTGGAGCGGTTATTGTTGAGTAGCCAAAAGTTCAATATAGACCCAATTTTTGTCATAGACCCAATGAACCAATCCTAGCCACTCATTTTTTCATCAAAAATAAAAAAACTCACTTTCCACCTTTTTTTAAAAATTAAATATCTCACACATTGTTAATCGTTACGCAAAACAAAACATACAATCGCGACAAGAATTAAATTATCTTTCTATAGAGGGGCGACACTATGTACTTTCGACGAACTTTTTTTTATGATTTTATGAAGTCATATACGATTTTATGAAGTCATATACGATTTTATGAAATCATATATGATTTATGAAATCATATATGATTTTATGAAATCATATATGATTCGTTATACGAATCATATATGATTTTATTAAATCATATATGATTCGTCATACGAATCATATATGATTTTCGCAATTCGTGACTGAAACAAAATTGAAAAAAAGTTCGACGGAATCACAAATCATATATGATTTTATGAAATCATATATGATTTTATGAAATCATATATGATCCGTTATACGAATCATATATGATCCGTTATACGAATCATATATGATCCGTTATACGAATCATATATGATCCGTTATACGAATCATATATGATTTTCGCAATTCGTGACTGAAAAAAAAATCAAAAAAAAATTCCTCGAAAGTATATCGTGTCACCCGTCTACTGAAAGATAAAAAAATACTCGTCGCGATGGTGTATTTTTTGTCGTGTGACGATTTACCGTTTGTAAGATATTTTATTTTTAAAAAAGAGGTGGAAAGTGGGTTTTTTTATTTTTGATGAAAAAATAAATGGTTGAGATTGATTCATTGGATCTATGACAAATAATGGGTCTATGTTGATCTTAACTCTTGTTGAGTAATTGGTCAACTTTTGTAAGCATGTAGAACTGATTTAAGAGGGAATCTCCAATCTGAGTAAAAATTCTAACTTTAATTGAAAATGTTTTTAAATGGAGAAGCTCCGAATAATAAATAAAATGCTTCATAACTATAATCTGTTTTACATTTTAAATGAAAAGGTTTTGTGGAGAGAAACTGCAGCGTGTAACCCTCCACCCGTTTCGCCCGTTTTCCAATCGTATTTAAGTTTCAGTAGCCCACTATAGCCCCCGTCAAATAAACAGGGTGCCCATATCAGCCCATAAGTTTATTGGTCAACTTTTGTAAGCATGTAGAACTGATTTAAGAGGGAATCTCCAATCTGAGTAAAAATCTTAACTTTAATTGAAATTGTTTTTAAATGGAGAAGCTCCGAATAATAAATAAAATGCTTCATAACTATAATCTGTTTTACATTTTAAATGAAAATGTTTTGTGGAGAGAAACTGCAGCGTGTAACCCTCCACCCGTTTCGCCCGTTTTCCAATCGTATTTAAGTTTCAGTAGCCCACTATAGCCCCCGTCAAATAAACAGGGTGCCCATATCAGCCCATAAGTTTGAAAAAAGTGTTAAAATTAGCCCGATTCAAAGAGAATGGGTGCATATTACCAGCTACACTCCACATCATGGAAATGCTGGAGTTTACTACAGTATTTTGTTAAAAATAGTTTGTTCTAACATGTTTAGTATTAAGCAGGTTTCATATGCGGGTGGAAATGAAGAGAATTTATATCTGAAAAACCAAAAATGGACAATTATACAAAATTTCTCTGCGCATGATAAGGTGGGAGAATGCTGGTTGGTGTGAGATTCTCGCTTTGTTTTTTTGTTTGTGCTTGTCTGATAATTGTTGGTATTGTCCGTTTTTATCAACTTGTAAATGATGAAATATGAAACATTTTCAGGAATCTGATACTATAAAATATGACAAAAGGTTGGTTAAACGTCCAGCTACCATAGATTCGTCTAGTGATTCAGATCTTAAGCAACAAAAACAAGCTGGAAAGAAAGCAGTCGTTACAAAGGAGGTTAAACATACTGGAAAGAAGGCAGTTTTTTTAAAGGAGGTTAAACTTCCAGCTACCATAGATTCGTCTAGTGATTCAGATCTTAAGCCACAAAACAAGCTGGAAAGAAGAAGGATGATGGAAGAAAACGTGCAAGTGAGGTAACATGGTGAGGTAACAGGTTTACGATAGCTTTATTAATCACGTTCAATTCTCTTCCTTGTTTTCCTTGAATTATTTTGACCAATTATTTCCTCTACTTAGGGAGTTCTGCCGGTCGCTCGAGAATTGGGGGAAGGAGTACTTTGGAAATCTGCAGAAAAGCTAAAGCCTTACCTTATGCAGGCTGTGACTGCCTTGGGTGATCCGTTAGATACCTACACTGAAATTGTGACTTCAGTATGTGGAGGGACAACTGCTATGAAAATCATTCTCAGCTGTCGTACATTTATATAAGTATTTCGATTAGCGAAAGATAAGAATTGGCGTTGGACCTATTGTGTTGGTGCCCGCAGTTTCTTTGTTTGCTTAGCTTAACAGAGATGAAATCAACTATGTACCTAAGTTCACTGATTGACTTCTATATAGCAACATATGGTGTTATGATTTATTATAATTTTGTGTTCTTCACTTACAGTAGTACAACCATTGTGCTGGATCCATATAACATCATATCAATTTGACTGGGCTTATACGTCACACAGAGTTCGATAGTGTATAAAATGCTGCATAGAAATTGCCCTGTAAAAAACCCAAAAATCAACCAAAACTACATATGTATTACCTATATCACTGCGTCTTCATCGTTTTATCTAAGCAGAAGCTTTATTAAAGTAATTTTTTTTACTGTGAATCTGTAATGCACATTGCAGTCTCCAGTCCACTATAGTAACTACATTAGCCATTACGTATTATTGTATTAAGGTGGGCGTAACCAACATTGAGGCACATATTGCAGAGGGCTACTCGATACACTATTGCAACCCCCTAATTTAATGATAGTACCAAATACAATTGTTTTAAACAAGGTGATCCACAAAAAGACGTGAACCGGCGGGAATCACCTTGTTTTAAACAAGGTGGTCATTCAAATTCAATTTGTTTTGGTTCTCGTCCAAGAGATTATGGAATGCAAAGTCAAGTACAATCACGCTATCGATTAGGCACGACACATTCTAAGTTTGATATGCAACTATGTGCTAGTAAAAGCTTTTGTTCACATCCCACATCGCTACAAGAAGAAACTTTTCACATGTTTATATAGACCATCTGGAACAACAACATTCACCGAGCTCAGTAACGCGAGTTTGTGACTCAAGTGAGGGCATTAAAGTGGGTTGGACTGTGATGGAGCTAAGCCTGGTTGGGTCAAGTCGTTGCAATATCTAGCTTGCCCATTCCAAGTCGAGAGTTGGACCATGGGGTTTGAGCGAAGGCTCGGGCTTCCTGGTTCCTAGAGCAGAGGGCAATGCGTTAGGCTGGTTTCACAGAGCTGCGAATACTTCTCGCTCCCGACAGTGGAAGGATAACGAGCCGGTGCACCCTTGGCTCAAATAACCAGCTTGGTTTCCTCTAATGAACTCCCACTTTTTTTCTTCTTTTGTTTGTGCCTTTGTAATAATAGCATGTCCTTAAACTAATTATACTTCTGTTTGGGTTTAGAGACATAAATCAAGGCCAGGTGATTTCTTACCATGACATATAGATTACTTGTCACTCATGACACAACATGTACGACATCAGCTCATCTTATGATAGGGAGGCATAGAATATGATTTTGCATGCCAAGAAATCGTGTTGTATACAAATCAGCTACAATTGATTAGTTATTGTTTTAATAGTAGTTCGTTAATCATTAGTGACTTGAACACGTGACGGTCTGTGGTCGATTTAAGAATTTGTGTGTTCTTCACTCACAGTAGTACAACCAAATGCATAAATAAGTATATAACATTTTATCATTTTGACTTGGCTTATAGTTCAAACAAAATTCGATATTGTATAAAATGTTGCTTGAAGATTGCCTATGCACCTGCAAATCAACCAAAACTACATATGTTTTACATACATTATTGCATCTTCCTCGCTCTATCTGCGTAAATCGTTTCTAAAAGTAGTTATCTTACCATTACTGTGAATCTGTACTGCCTATCATAAGGTATTTTAAATTATTAGTACTAAAACAGGATAATAAATAACTAGTGTAATATTTTAGCACATCAAGTTGGACCATATCATGTTCAAGTAATGTAGTAATACTCCTGTAGCACATGGATTTGATTACCTCATAATCTCATGATATGTTTTCATGGTACAGCTGGCCTTAGGTAAACCTACACCTTACCATAAAACCACTTACGACTTAGAATTTATATGACTGTTACTTTGAGCACCGGGTCTGGCAACATTTGTATTGTGAAAAGTTGTTACCACATAAGCATAACACTGAAAATAACATTGTACTCATTTTCACTCGTAATAGTACTACTGAACTGCAACCCATGCACTTATGTAAACACACTAGTCACAACGTTGTTCTGTCAACGTCAGCCAGTAACTTCAAGAATAACATTGTTCTGTCAACGTCAGCCAGTAACTTCAAGACCTTAGTACTATACTATTGTTTATATGCTTATATTCCATCTTATGAACGTGTTAGCTCTAGAAAACCCAAACACGTGGTCTAACTAGCTGTAAAATAAATAAATGTTACAGGTCTAATTCGTTATACACAAAAAACCAAAACATATCAACAAATCTATAAGTAAACTATATTAACATGAGTTGACATCTAAAAAGAAGGATCATAGTTTCATCACCGATTTGAACTTTTGAAAAAACATAAAACGCAACACAAATCAACTAGTGGAGTAATTTACTAGTAAATGATAAAAATTGATAGGAATTGAGAATAGTGGTTTTATTCTATTGATTGATTGATTTACAATGCAGAGAACAACCGCTATTTATACAAAACTACAATGGGCTTAAAAAAGGAAAACAATTATTGTGTGGTTATTACTCGTTGACCGGATATCTTTTCTTGAATTAAGGAATATCTTTGCTTGAATTAAGGGATATGAAGTAAATAACCATAAATCTTGTTGACCCCATTAAATTGTTTCCTTTTAACAGTAAAAACCAATAAATATCACAACATTGAATCAATCAAACATGCCCAAGTGTAGGGTGTAAATAAACCCAACCCAAACCTGATTACTAAATAGGAACGGATATCGGGTTGTTTGGGTAATTTCGGGTGCGAGTCGACCTGTTTGACCCGAATAAGGTTTCCTTTTAATATTTTTAATATACTTTTTTTAAAATTATCTATCTAAATTATAACAAAATTAAAATTTTAGAAACATTTTACTCGTATTCAGGTCGACTCAAAACCGAATTGACCCGAACTGAGTGGACCCGATCAGAGTTGACCCAAACTCGACTAATGTGAAGTCGGTAGGCTATAAATAGGTATTTGCTACAAAAAGAAACGAGAAAAATAAAATTGTGAGATACAAATCAATACTTGTAGCACAAGGGTTCTCACAAATACCCGGGGTAGATAGGGTGGCAATTCGGGTCAGGTTCGGGTTGACAGGTTGGCGGGTCAGAAAATCTCAACCCGAACCTGACCCATTTAAATAACCGGGTCAACTATGTCAACCATAACCTGTTTACACATAACCCAAACCTGACCCATTTAACCCGTATATATATTTGGGTTGGCGCTTAAATATGTTAAACGGGTTTCGGGTTGACCCATTTAACCCGTTCAATATACAAATACATTACACGGGTTAAACACGTTAAATGGATTTGTGGGTCGACCCGTTTAAACCATTTAACCCGTATAATAAAATATAAATAATTTTAAATTTAAGAAAAAAAATCTTAAACGGGTTGGCGGGTCGACCCACTTAATTAATTCCCAACCCGAACCTGGCCTGTTTAATAAACCGGTTAGATAGGTCGACCCAAACCTGACCCAAATATATTTAGACTCAACCCGAACCTGTTAATTTTCGTGTCGTTTTCAGGTCGGGTTTCGTGTCGGGTCATAAATTGCCACCCCTACTAGATTATGAAGAAACATATTCACCTGTTGTGGATGCAACGACTCTCAAATTTTTAATTAGTCTTGCAAATGTTGAAAGGCTCCAAATGCGCCTTATGGATGTTGTCACAGTTTACTTGTATGGATCACTTGATAGTGATATTTACATGAAAATCTTGGAAGGATTGAAAATGCCAAAAGCTTGTAAATCTAAACCTCGTGAAATGTTCTCACTTAAAATGAAAAGATCTTTATACGGACTAAAACAATCAGGTTGAATGTGGTATGATCCCTTAAGTGAATATCTTTCAAAAGAAGGATATAAAGTAATCAAATAAGTTCGTGTGTTTTTATCAAAAGATCAAAGACGGGCTTCACAATCATTGCGGTGTATGTTGATGATTCAAATATCATCGGAAATCTTGATGAAATTGAACATACTGCAAACTTGTTAAAGAACAAATTTGAAATAAAAGACCTTGGTATAACTAAATTTTGTCTCGGCTTGGTAATTGAGCATTTGTCAAATGGAATATTTGTCCATCAATCAAACTATACGGATAAAATACCGAAAAAATTCAATATGGATAAAGCTCATCTACCAAGCTCACCAATGGTCGGTCTTTCGCTTGACCAAGAACTTGATCCCTTCCACCCCAAAGAACACGATGAGGGCATTCTTGGTCCTGAAATACCATATCTAAGTGGATTGAGTCTTTGATGTACTTGCTAGTAATACACCTACAGATATTGCATTTTCAGTAAACTTACTAGCAAGATATTGTTCTGAGCCAACACACCGACATTGGAATGTGATCAAACACATATTTCGTTAACTTTGCGGTATCCGTGATATGGGATTATTTTACCAAAAGAATTCAAAATCAAACTTGGTTGGATACGCTGATGCTTGATATTTGTCTGATCCACACAAGGCACGATCACAAACAAGGTATGTGTTCACTTATGGAGACACTGTAATTTCTTAGAGGTCGACTAAACAATCATTAACTACTACATCATCAAACCATGTTGAACATATTGCACTTTATGAAGCCGGTCGAGAATGTGTTTTATAACAACCCATAAATTTTTATCAATGTAAATATTCATCTATTAAGTTAGAAGCAATGTACTATCTATCTATTATATATGAACCACCTTTTTTAGGGAAATTTTTTGTTTTATTACATTACTTGCATTACCAATATCTCAATATGCAATGTAACTTGCATATCTAAAGTTAACGAGCTCACGCAACCTACCTATGGCAATCCTATCTTCATATATGTCAAGAAAACATCATAATATGTCAAGTAAATATCATAATATCATTTTTACAAATTACATTACTCATATAATGTACCATTTGCAACGTTATATCAAAATAGGCTTTAAACTGTTATCGTATACCTCTAAAATCCTAATTTTATGAAAGGTTAATATTTAAAGTGAATGCACAAGCTACTAAAGCATCTGTACAAGTAATATAACATCTCATTTTAAATACAAAATCTCTCCAAGTCAAGGTACAAGTCTTTAAAAGCACAATGTACAAGTCATTAAGCATGACAACCAAAATAGTCATTTTACCTCCGTTTTCATTCTAGTTTCTTCACTACCACTTTTGTACAAGCTACTACACTCAATATACAATGTATAAACCCTAATTATTCTACTCATAAGCTCTCACACACATTTTTGCATTCAAAACCCTAAACCCTAAAACCGAGCTAGTTTCTAAACCATGACCCGTTTCTTGATTTTTATCCATTGTAAACCTAAACCATTACTCAAATAAGTTGTAATAACTAAATTTACAACATTATCAATCACATTCCATCATAATATCATAATTTTACTTCAAATGTATGCGAATTAAATCCAAGAAACCCTAATAGTGCCCTAATATGAACTTTTGACCCGTTTACTCATTTTCACCCATTTTAAACCCAAACCACCTATCAAATATTGTTAATAACTCTTAGTAAAAACCTTGTGATCATTAATCCATGCTTATAACACAAATGTACTCGAATTCCAAGCTAGAAAACTCAATTTGAGCCCTAAAGAGACCCGCAACCATGTTTTTGCATTTCTACCCATTTTGACTAATCCTTTTGCAACCAAGCACCTCAATAACAAGCACCTCCATCCCTAAAGTAGCTTACAAGCAGCTCCAACAAATATTTTCACTATTTCATGGCTAAGAAAGCAACCACATCACCTCTTTGTCTCTCTTTTTAGCAGCGGCACCACATGAACAAACCAACACCTTAAGCTAGTTTCTAGCCATAGAAACTCATCACATAGCTTCTACACATCATCCTCTAACTCCAATACATGTCCAAACCTGGCCTTAAAGCTTCCTTGGTCACCAAGGAGGATTTCAACTATAAATAGGACCCTAAACCCATCATTCTAACTCATCCCCCACTTCCTCCTCTACAAACCTTAATCGCAGCAATAATTTGCTCAAAGAAGATCCTAAGAGGTCCTAAGAAGTCTCAAGAATAGAAGTGAAGCAAAAGAAATCAAGAAAAGAAGCCCGGGAGTCGTTATTCTAGGCGTACGAAGCTAAAAGTCCCGATTTCAACCCGTTTCCAAGCTATAAGCTCAAACCCAGGTTCTATGATCTTCATACCTGCTCCTACACTCTTATAATGTTCATATGATCCTAAATATACTCTTGTTAAAGTTTTATAACTCAATTCATACTCATTTTCCATTTTGATCCAAAACCGTACACCCGAAACCCTAATTTTATGTTTTTCTTAAAACTAAATGTTATAATGGTTAAATATTGTTATAATCTATCCTAACATGCTTAACTAATGTTAATATAACAACTTTATCAAGTCTTGAAGGAATTTGAACTTAAAACCCGCGCGTTTACGTTTTAAAACCCTAATATGACCCGTTTTGCTTCCTAGCTTAACGAATCGTTATTTTAAACTTTCATTATGTTAAATCTTCATATTTTAGCTTATATTAATAAGCTATAACCTGTAAATTACTTTTCATATTGAAAAATATCATTATTATGGATTTTGGACTTGTTTTGTAAATCATTTCCATGCAAGGGGTATATACCGTAACTTTTGAAAACTTATAAGTACAAGGACTATTTTTGCCATATTTCTAAAGTTATAACTACAGGGGTCTATTATGTCACTTTCCAAAGTGCAAGGTTTACTTTGTATATCTTTTAAACTTGAAGGACCAAACTCGTAAAAGTGCAAACTCCAAGGGTATATTTTGCCATTTTTCATTCTCAAGGGTCTAAAATGTAACATTTTGAAAAAGTATAAAAACATGTTCAAAACATTACAAGACATAACTTTAATTAACGTTTTTGTCGTGTTTATCATTTCCAGATATTGATCTAAACGCTTAAAATCGATTATATCGTATCACAATACTAGGGAGCTTCATATTAAGAGGTTTCATCTTGGTATTACGTTCTGACTGAGTTGTTTTGGGTTTACAATTTTAAAGTGCCCTAGCTCTCAAACACTTTACTGAATGACCTCTAGAATATGAATGACCCGAACGGGTGATACAATACTCCCATAATAATTCAATTAAAAGATATATTCATTATAATTAAAACATATCAATTCAAACTAAGACTGACATATTACCCCAGTTGCGTGTGACGAAGGCCTTACTTCATTTCTCATTAAACCTTTAGTATCACTCAGATTTCCATATACTGTTAAGGTGAGTTCATAGCCTCGCATTTCAATATTTCAAATGTTTTATAAACTTGCGAGGGGGATACATGCTTAAACCATGAATGCAATTATTTCTGTATACTATTCCGATTTATTATTGCCTAAGTAACTGCTTTGCCTTTAAGTCCCCAATATAATGAACCGTTAATTAATTACTTCACGGAGTAAGCGCGAATGTTGTGAATAGATCTATTTGGGTTGGACTCCCCGTTGGTATACCTAGTCATACCGGTAACCAATTGCACATCATTAGAATATAACTGTGGGTGTTTTGGCAAAGGCACCTGTTGGGGCTATAACGTATCAAATATATCCCAAGGCTTCAGATTCATGAGCTAGATGGAAAAACTAATATATTATATAAGAACGTGGGGGGGGAGTGTATAACAACGTAACCCAATATCGAATTTAGCATTCAAGATAATTACTTAAACCTATGAATAATCACTCAAACCTCCAACCTTTGTGTTGACTTTTTAGCATGTTTATCTCAGGTAGCTAAGCAACCTATGGCACGGAGTGGCGAGGACTTGAAGATGGCAAAACCGTTATCATTCAAACTTTGTATTTTAGATTTTGGGACCTCTCGTTTGTAAAAACTCTGAAGAAATAATGAATGATAACTAAATTTTTAAAAACGACTCTTTTTGATTCGTTTTCTATGATTATGACTGTTGTACCTTGAAGTAATACCCCAGATTAGATTTCGCTGCTATATGTAAAAATGAGGGTGTTACAGATTTGGTATCAAGAGCCACGTTATAGAGAACAAGGTTGAAACCTTAACTATAACTACTTTTCTTTGTCCATCCAAGAAAGTCCTCCGTGCCACTATATCTTCCGGAATGGTATGTAAAGATACATAACTATTATATTACTAAGTAAATAACTTATGTTATTTATCGCTGGGTTGTTATCAGAATGATGCCTTCTCCCGATCGTCCTACTTCCAATATGGAGGATGCCTTTTCCTTAAACTTCCCAAACTATCTTCCTCCGGCTTCTCCGGATTATATCCTAACCTCACTAGGAAAAACTTACTCTAGTTCTTGCAACTCATTTGGAATTGTCCCGCTAACTTTACCAAGTCTTTTGTTATTTCCTGATGATCCTTACATGAAAGCTTTGTAAGCCTTTTATACTAAAAAATCACCTATCCCGCCTCCAACCATTATACCTCCATCTTCAATACCTAAACCTAAAGAATCCTTTCTTTCGGAAGAATTTTTGTCACCTAAGAAACGAGGCCGATCATCTTCTTCTTCCCTACCTCAAGCCTTTGAGATAGGTGAAAGCTGTCGAAAGACAAGCATAGAGCGTCATGAGGAACAAATCGAGGAAATTCTAAATCATTTAGAAGAACTCTCTCTCAATTATATTGAGTATATAGAAGATAAAGTCGAAGGTCTCGGAAAAGGACGAGTAATCATCCAACAAGATTTCGATATTTTGGAAGCCGAACTCCAACAAGCTCGTGCCCAAATTACCAAACTCTAGAGGAAACAAATGTGTAGCAACCATAAGATTTCTCTAGCCCGCTTCAGGATTACTGAATTGGGAGACATCATCAACGACATGCAGATTCGTCACCAAGCGGATATAGAAAATCTCCAAGACTCCATCATCGAACTCAAGAACCGTATGGAATGATCATCCAACTTCTAGTTTAAATTCCAGTTTTAGCTTTTAACCTAGCCACGGGATGTGTGGTATAAATAAAAACACTTGTCAAATCTTGACTATGTATAGTACTAAGGCAAGTTGTTCTTAATACAAAGGCAATCCCGTTATCTACCTTGTTGTTTCTTAATACCGCTTTATTCATCTCATCATCATCATTCATCATTCATTCATCATTCATCCATCATATGCATCAATTTCATTTTCATCATCCTCATAACAATGCTTATTCTTAAACTCTAAGCATTTTAAAATAAGCACTACTCTTTAAACATTCTAGACTTGTGATATCATTCTTATTACGTGTTGTCTTTTGTTGATAGAATGCCTCCAAAAAGAACATCAACATCAGAAGCACCGGCCATGACTCAAGATGCCATTAGAAAACTAGTTGCTGACAGTGTCACTGCGGCTCTAGAAGCTCAAGCTGCAACAATGGCAAGTGCTAGTAATCCCAATAGGAACACCAATCCTACTGGAACTCCTGCAGTAAAAACGGGAAACTATAAAGAGTTCATCAGCTGTCAACCTTTCTACTTTAATGGTACGGAAGGAGCAGTAGGCCTTATCCGATGGTTTGAACGAACCGAATCAGTATTCTCTCGTAGTAGATGTGCCGAAGAAAACAAAGTAACATTTGCTACTGGTACTCTAACTGACGATGCCTTGTCCTGGTGGAATGCATATGCCCAACCTATGGGAGTAGAGCAAGCCAATCAAATCACCTGGACTGAGTTAAAAAGGCTTCTGACGAACAAGTATTGTCCTCGGACTGAGATCAGAAAAATGGAAGAAGAACTTTACAATCTGACTGTAAAGGGAAATGATCTTAAACCTTATGTTAGAAGATTCCAAGAATTAACAGTTCTATGCCCGAACATGGTGCCAAACACCGAGAAACTCTTGGAAGCTTTTATCGGGGGACTACCTCGAAGCCTCAAACTTTGAAGGAAGCCATTAACATAGCCCAAAGGCTAATGGATTAAGTAACCAAGCATACTCCAATGCAAGTATCAAGTGACAACAAACGAAAGTTTGACAACAAAAGAACTTTCAATAACAACTCCCGCAGCAACAACAACTACCGTAACACCAACAATCGCTACAACAATCACCAACTACAACAAAACCGAAGGCAAGAAGCTGTTAGAGCTTATGCTGTTACTCCATCTGGAAACAATAGGTATGCCAGAGACCTCCCATTATGCAAGAGATGCAATCTCCATCACACCAGACCTTGTACTGGTAAATGTAATATTTGCAACAAGGTAGGCCATTTGACCAAGAACTACCGAAACAAGAAGCCAGCCATTGGAAGTAATCAACTACCAGTGAAAATTGTATGCCATGCCTGTGGAGAAAAAGGGCATTATACAAATCAGTGCCGAAAGACCAACATCAATGCCCAGGGAAGAGCCTACATGCTAAGAGATAAAAATGCTCATCAAGACCCGAACGTAGTTACGGGTACGTTTCTTCTAAAATAGCATTTAACCAAAGTATTGTTTGACTCTGGAGCTGATAGAAGCTTTATATCCATAACTCTTACCTCTATGCTAAATATTCCGTCTATTACAATAGATACCTTTTATGATATCGAAATGGCTGACGGAAACTTAGTAAGCACAAACACTGTTATCAAAGGCTGCACTCTAACTTTGTTAGATCAACCTTTCAAAATCGATCTCATGCCAATTAAACTCGGTAGGTTCGACGTTGTCATCGGTATGGACTGGTTGTCCAAGTATCATGCCAAAATTCTCTGTGACGAGAAAGTCATTCACATTCCTATCAACGGTGAAACTCTAATCATTCGAGGTGATCAAAGTAAAACTCGACTAAATCTCATATCCTGTATAAAAACCGAAAGGTATATATCCCGAGGTTGTTAAGTTTTCATGATTCAAGTAATGGAAAAGAAATCAGACGAGAAAAGACTAGAAGATATCCCCGTAGTCAAAGAATTTTCAGATGTTTTTCCTGAAGATCTACCTGGCCTTCCTCCCGTTCGCCAAGTAGAGTTCCAAATCGACTTAATCCCCGGAGCAGCACCTGTAGCTCGAACACCTTATAGATTGGCTCCTTTAGAAATGCATGAGTTATCTAACCAGCTTCAGGTACTAGCAGACCGAGGTTTCATTCGACCAAGTACATCGCCTTGGGGAGCTCCTGTCTTATTTGTTAAAAAGAGAGAGGGATATTTTAGAATGTACATCTTTTAAACTAGAAGGACTAAACTCGTAAAAGTGCAAACTCCAAGGGTATATTTTTCCATTTTTCATTCTTAAGGGTCTAAAATGTA
>BQNB010119649.1:0-20777 GCA_026074375.1 Tanacetum coccineum
CTAGGTCCATGATGACGGTCTTCAATATCATAATCATCTTTGTGATTACCGATAGATTATGTATTGACTCGGTTTCTGCCAATGGTTGTATGGAGGGCTTCTTTCTTTTCACCCTTTATCCTTACATTTCTTTTTCATTCTTCAAACCCTTTAGTTCTTACCAAGATTTCATGACTAGTACCTTGTTGGGTTTGTTCCAGTACTAACTTCATCTCAGTCGGCACTATTCCCTTTCTTACTTTACTCCTTTTTTCAATCATACCTAGGACTTCTACTCTATCTAATGGAGTATTCATGGGTAGATCCCTCTGGTTTTTTCTGGATTATGGAACGAATATACCTAACCTTAACCGCCTTATAACTCCTTGAGAAACAATAGTTGGTCGGTCTTTGGGGTATTGCCATGAATATCCATAAAACCATTTGATAAAAAATCAATCAACGTGTCTAAGAAATCGATTAAGACACATTGAGGGTTTCCAGAGTTAACCAAAAATCTCCCCCTACACATATGTATCATATTATGAAAGAGTTTTGCACATGCGAGGTTTAGGAACGCACTTATAGATTGAAGATCGTATCCGTTATTAAACCGTATTGATCATATTTAATCACTATTCTCCCCCTCAAAAATTGCATACGTGGTTACAATTTTTGACAATATTAGTAAATTAAAAACAAGTTAATTTCCAGAATTCACTTGAGTCTACCAAAGTCTTGGGAGAACATGAATGCATGCAGAATGAACTATATTATTATACTCCCCCTCAAAAACAGATTAGATTGAAAACTTGGAGTGGGAGATTGTTGAGCACACAATTTTGAAAGAATTTGAAATTTTCTTTTTGAAAATATCTTGAAAATTTGTGCCCAACAAGAAAATGATGTTAAATGTATCGTAATAATTATCATTTCCTTAGTGCTTCTCTTGAGCATTCAAAACTTAGAATGTTTGTATGACATTGCTTAAGACCGAGAAGATATGAACTTCCCGTTGTTAAGGATAAATGTACATAAATGAACATTTTCCTTTCTTTAGAGACCGAGTCCTAAGCTGACATTTACTTAGAAGTCGTAGAGAAAAAGTTGAAAAGATATGTTTTAAAAGCAGTTGAAACTCTCGCTCGAACTTCATTTATTCACCCGTGTTAATATTAATAAACATTTCTAGGTGCGAAAATGTTATCGATTGTCGAGATCCATGTCGGAGAAGAATATTTTTGGTTTTTTTGAAATGTTTTGATTTTATATTTTGTTTTTATATGTTTTATATATTTATATTTTGTTTTTTTGATTAAATATAGACAAAGAGTTACTGTGATTTTGCAAGACGATCAAGTTCCTGAGGAGATAAACTGCGCATACCAAGGCGACAAACCAAATAGTTGAATCGATTTACTGGAAGAGCTTTGGTGAAGAGGTCGGCCAGTTGGTAATCCGTCTTGACAAAATATAGTTCAATCGTACCCTTTTCCACGTGTTCCTTTATGAAATGGTAGCGGACAACGATGTGTTTTGTTCTCGAGTGTTGGATCGGGTTGCAGGATATGGCTATGGCTGATTTCGAATCACAATATGTAGGAATCTTATTGAAGTGATAGCCATAATCCGTTAACTGTGTCCGCATCCAAATGACTTGGGCACAGCAAGCGGGTAGAGACACATATTCTGCCTCTGTGGTTGACAACCCTGTATAGTCTTGTTTCTTTGAGGACCAACTAACCAGCTTTTCACCTAAGAATTAAGCTCCACCAGAAGTACTCTTGAAGGTGTCTTTACATCCCGCATAATCAGCATCTAAAAATCCGGTTAGTTCAAAACCAGAATCCTTCGTATACCAGAGACCCATATTAACGGTTCCCCGAAGATAATGAAATATCCTTTTAACCTCTTTGAGGTGCTTCTCAGTTGGCTTTTCCTAATACCGAGCACATAAAAAAGTAGCATGTACAATGTCCGGTCCACTAGACGTAAGATACATTAGGGCACCAATCATGCTACGATATTTTGTTGCATCGATTGGAGACCCATTTTGATCAAGTTCAAGCTTGTCTTTGATCTTCATTGGAGTACCAACGGGATCGCATGATTACATTCCATCATCGACGTTTCAAAGCCAGAATTCGCATAATCAGAATCTAAAAATCCGGTTAGTTCAAAACCAGAATCCTTCGTATACCAGAGTACCAACGTCATTTCCCCCATCATCGACATTCCGAAGCGGCTTTTCATGAGGTTAGAAAATAGTTGGGCATACATAGGGTGTGTAGAACCAAAGATAATATCATCAATATAGACCTGTACCACTAAGATGTCATCGTTGAAGCACCTTATAAACAACGTTAGATCAATGGTGCCTTTGAAGAAGTGATTCTGTAGGAGAAACGTTGACAATTCGTCGTACCATGCCATTGGTGCTTGCTTTAACCCATAGAGTGCCTTCTTTAACTTGTAGACATGGCTTGGATGATCAGCATCGATGAAACCTTCAGGTTGACACACGTACACGTCTTCTTTTAGCGTACCATGCAAGAATGCAGTTTTCACATCCATTTTAAACACCATGAACGATTTGTGTGCTGCATATGCCAAAAATATCCTGATAGCTTTCATTCTAGAAACCGGAGACTTTGAAATCTATTCCTTCCTCTTGGCGGTACCCTCGCATGACCAGACGAGTCTTGTTTCAGATGACCGTGTTCTCTTCATCATGATTGTTTTTGAATAACCATTTCAACGTAAGAAGTTTTATGTTATTCGGAGGAGGAACTAACACCTATACATCAAGCCTTTTGAACTGAAGAAGCTCGTCTTGCATTGATTCAATCCATGCAGGGTCGGTCATAGCCTCGTTGGCATTTTGGTTCTTATGTACTCTTTATTAATGCATACATGCACATGTCACCATCTGTTCTTAATTGATTTCTTGTCAAAACTGCTCGTGAGGGTTCTCCTATCACTTGTTCCAGAGAGTGATCCTTAGTCTACTGATATTCATGAGGGTATGGTTGGTAAAACGTATGCATGTTTGATAGATCCACATATTATGACGATGATGATTCAACAGCACTTATGGATGGAGTAGCAAAAGGATTTACAAACGAATTATAATCGAACATAGCATTCAGAACATTGTCAGCAATTGTTACGGGTTGATCCTGAACATGTTGTTGTTATGTTTTGATCTCGTCAACATTCTGTGAAGTGCTTGGAATATTTGTTGCTTGTGAGGATGAATTTGTTGGTGTCGGGGCGGTGTCTGCTGTTGTTGTAGTTGTCGTTGGAGTATGAAGAGCTTGAGATGCTTGAGCAGCCAAAATAGTTCTTGGAGCAGCCGACGGTTGACCACCAATATGATCATCATACATAGCTTCGAATAGTAAATCTAATTCACCTTCAGTTGGTCGCTGAGTTGTTATTGTTGACAGAGCATAAGTGAGATCAAGTCCTAAACTGATCTGTCCAGAAGTCATACTTTGTAGCCCGGGTTTTAAACTGCTTTGTTCAAAAGCCATTGCTGAAAGCCCATCAAATGTCACATTCATTGTCTCTATGATTTTCTTTGTCCTTCGGTTGTAAACTTTGTAAGCACATGAATTAGCAGAATAACCAATGAAAAAGCCAACATCACCTTTTGCACCAAGCTTCCCAATATCTTCATGATCATTCTTGGGATAGTAGAGAGCCCCGAATACATGAAGAAATGAGATATCCAGTTTTCTACCATTAATAAGCTCGTATTGTGTTTTGTCAAATCGACAATGAATGATGGAGCGGTTTTGAGTGTAGCACGCAGTAGCAATTGCTTCAGCCCATAAGAATAACGGTGCACGAGAAAAGATCAACATTGTTCTAGCAGCCTCCACTAGCGTGCGGTTTCTTTGTTCTACTACTCTGTTTTTTTAGGGGTACGGACTTAAGATGCTTGATGGGAGATGCCCACACTATTAGGAGTTCTATTAAAGTATTCTTGAAGCACTTGGTTCTTAAATTATGTGCTGTTGTCAGTTCTTACAATAATGACTGGAGCATGTAGTAGAACTGTAGTTTTCTTGAGAAAGGTTTTAATCTCCTCTGGTGCTTCATCTTTTGATCTGAGAAAGACTACCCAAGTGTAACGAGAGTAGTCGTCCACAATCACCAGAACATACCGCTTTCCATTTATACTAGTGATTCTCATTGGACCACACAAATTCATATGAAGAAGGTGTAACCTCTGCTTAGAATTTGGAACGGGTTTGGGTGGGTGAGATACCCTTTTGCTTTTTCCTTGCTCACATAAGGGACAAAGATGTTCTTTATGGTATTTGAACTTTGAAAGACCAATGACAATGTCATTTCTGTCAAGGTCATTTATGGTGTCGAAGTTGAGGTGGGATAACCGTTGATGCCATAACCATGACTTGATAGAAGTAACACAAGCCATGAGGCAAATTGGAGATGCAGAGGCCATATCTTGGAGATTGATGGTGTAAAGGTTTGTTGTATGACTTCCTTTTAACAAATTAACTCCTTCGAGGTTTCTAACGAAACATGTGTTTCTTCTAAAAGCGACCTCTAGATCTGAATCCTAAAACTGCCCAACCGAGAACAGGTTGTGCCCTAAGCCCTCAACGAAATAAACCTTAGTGATCAAAATATTTCCTCATTGAAGATCACCAAAACCCAGAATTGCAGCAACATAATCATTTCCAAAGCGAACGGTTCCCAAAAACTTCCAGACGAAGTTGATGAGAAGCTTTAGATTCCCGGTCATATGCTTGGAACAACCTGAGTCGACGCACCACAAACATATTTGGATAACCTGCCAAGAGAAAAAGTGGAATTTAGAAACCGTTTAATTGTAGGTTCTTGAGGGATAGGAGTACATGCATTATCACCATTAGATTCACTATATGCATTTAACATTTCTTTGATGTCAAACATCTTTCTAGTGGGTGACCACCTAAGGCGCATTCTAGGTTTACTAGGCTTAGGCGAAGCAAGTCTTTCTTTGGACCCTACATTATTTGGTTTCTAGACCCGTGCCTGATGTTTCGTTTTGATTTGCAATATTAGAAACATTTGCTTTTTGTTTCTTACTACGAGAAGTCATGCCATTCACATAATTAAGCACACAAACATCATGATTTGTAGTAATTAAACATTGCTTACACATAGCACAAACAATTTCAGATTTATCATTCCGAATAGCAAGCTTAATGTTATTACATTCAAATGACATATGTTTCTTATTCTTAAAAAGCAGTAAATTCCTAGGGTGATCTTCTACTTCGACTTCTTTATTCTTAATGCGACTACTCTTAGATGTAGAAGGGACCCTATCATTCTTTGTGTTGCTCCTAGGCTGTGGCCTTCTGGTCTTAGTAGTGATGTCTACTGTTGTAAAAGAGAAACCATTTGAGTCAGAATTAGCAGCCTTCTTAGTGATGACATAAGGTTATGGAACAGTGATCGGATTTGTCCTAACGCTTGCTTTGATATGTTTGTTAGGCACATATTTTACTTCCCTAAAATTCTTAAAAAGGATTAATCCTAAACATTCCAGGGGCAATCACTTTATCATTTTCTACAACCTTTGGTTCTTTGGTGGATTTATGCTAATTAGCAGCCTTCTTAAAAGGATTTATGCTAAATTTGGCTGCTTCTTTCAAAAATTGTTTTTTGAAATTTTGCACTCTAGCGTCAACTTGGTTAACGATATGGAAAATTTCATATTTTACAATTTTGTGAATCTCTTGGTGAACAGAAGATGACCAATTGTGTATATCTAAAGTCATTTTTTATTTGACAACACGTTGAAGAGTCACAATGGTGCTTTTTACCTCATTCAGAAATTTTCATGCAACACTGGTATCATCCAAAAACTCTTCATTTGGTATTAAAATTAAGTTAGAAACATTGGCCGTTTTGGAAGCATTTGAAAGATATAACTCTTCACGTGACTTGTCCGTTTGTGAAACAAAAACCCCCCAAAGATGATTAATCTTTGTATAATTTGCTGGTTTTATTTCTTAGTTTAATTGTTTCATTTTTAAGCGACTCTCTTGAGCAAGTTCCAGTCTCTCCTTTGAATCATACACAGTGGGAGGATCTTGTTTTTCTAATAGAACTTTGCCATTATACAAAATTTGTTGTTTCTGCTGAGCTTGCTTGAGATAAAAAGGATTTTGATAACCCAAATCCATTTTATGTTCGGTGTGGTAAAACAAGTCTAGATTAGGTGAAAGCATGTGCATCGTTTAAATCGATTGACCCGTTTTAACCAAAATATTATCTAATTCCTTTATCTTATTCTCAAGTTAAATTTGTTTATCAAGAAGCTCGTCTTCGCGTATTTTGAAATCAGACTTCAACCTTTTCTTTTCTTCTTGAAGAGAAGAAATGGTTGACTTTTCCTTTGAAAGTTGTTTATTTAAGTATGAAATTTCCTCATTCAAATCCGTTATTTGTTTACCTGAGCTTAAGTGAAGTGCATTTATATTTTTAGTAAGACGTTGCTCTTGATAGATAGATTGTTGATAACACCTTTCAAGTTTGTCATATTTTTCTTGACTAATTTCAAAACACTTTTCTTGATTTTTATATCTAGCAAGCTCAGTGGTCAAATCAGCATTTGTTTCTTTCATTTTCTGATTTACCGAGTTGACCTTTTCAACTTCAAGTGCCAAATTATTATATAATGATTCAAAGTAAGCACGTGTTTCCTCAACAGTTGCAGGATGTTGATCTACTGTTCCCCCCTCCTGTTCCACACTCGAGAAATCAGAAATAACATTACTATCATTCTGTTGTTCTTGGTGTGGTTCAGGAATGGGTTCGAGTAGCTCAGTATACTGCTCCTCTTGAGTAAACATATTAAATATCTCATTATCATAGCAGTTGTCATAGTTGTGTACCTCAGCTGATCCGTCTGAATCATAGACGGGAGCGTTGTCAGTCTGAGTACCCGATGTCGATGCTTGCTGCAAATTAGCCATCAAAATGCAGTTTGCATTGACTTCCTCAATTTCATCAAGATCTGCTGCAGCAGCCATCAAATCAAACTCTTCCGCTTGGAGTTGGATTCCTGCTTCTTCCTTTTGAGCAATCAACAACTGAGTCTGAAGATAAGCAGCATCCCTTCTCCTTGGTCTGACTGTACAGTTCCTAGCAAGATGACCCAATCCTCTGCAGTTGTAACACCTTATCTGATTACCATTATTCCCAGCGCATTCCCTTTCAGCTCGTGCTGCTACAACATTTACTTCCCAATATTCGGTACACAAATCTTGCCCATTCTGAATTACAAATATTTGAAACCTGATTCTGAACTGCATCTTGTACAACCTGCATTCCGAACATTCGTATGCATTATAACCTTTTGATACCCAACATGCTGCCCAGATACTGGTCTAAACTGATTCCCACATTAGCTCCAAACCATCCGCTTTGTATGTCATTGAACCTATTCATACCCGGTTGAGCAATCTGCCTATTACGAGGGTTTGATGAAATTCTCTGGTTGTTGTTGGTGGTGTGGAGTATGTATAGTTTGAATCCTTAGCATTAGAGCGAGTGCATGTTCATTGCGGTTGTGGGATCTGTGATGTCTTCGGGATTTGGCATTGGTTGTTGCATGTAGTTCTGGTTGAATGATGGTTGTGGGTTATAGTTGTTGTTGATGGGTTGTGGTTGTTGCATGTAGGTACTTGGTGATGGTTGATCTTGGTGAAACACTGGATAGTTGAAAGGATTGTTGGAATTTGCCCCCCCATGAGTGCTAGGGTCATTGTTTTTGCATGCTTCGTTCAAGCTCTTTTGATCATCAACCTCCTTTTGATTTGTACTTCAGAAATATACAAAATGAGTGTAATCTGTTGTTTGCAGTCCTTCGGTTAGATGAACAATAGTAATCATGCCGACTCCATTTGGTTGTAAGTTGTTTAGGACTGAGATTTACTGGCATATCTTTTCAGGAAAGTGTTTGTTTATCCTATGAAAATCATTTATCTATTTTTGAGAACGGTGATAATAAGACTCAATCGATTCCCATCAGTGAAGTAAACCTTTCCATTCATTAAACAACTTAGCCTTCTTTTCTTGAATTCTAATTATCAGAACCTGTTCTTCTTGTTGCACACGTAACCAGATTTCTGAGAAGTTTATCAACTATACAACAGACAGTCATAGATGTCTTCAGGATGACCGAGAAGAATGGTCTGAATAGCTTGATCATCTGTCTTTTCACATCTGTTTAATTTTGCTAAGGTGAGTTCATCATCGGGTTGTGCATGAAAGTTGCAGGAACGGTACTTCACGATCTGGGTATCAACTGGTTCAGGGATCATTCGTATGTCATAAGGAACATTCATAAGGAGTAGTAGATTAACTTTCCATTAGGTTGTCTTAGCATACGAAGAAGACGAGATGACCATGGAAATTTGTTCTCTTTGTTAAGCATAGTGAGGGGCGATTTTCAGAACGGCTGCATAAATGTCTTGTTGAGTCGACATTGTTAAAACTGATGTGAATGTAAACAAGGATCTTTAGTGGGTAAAGTGATTTGTTGTTGTTGTGGATTTGAATCAATTAACGTTCACGGGATTTTACTCGTCTATGATCAAAACCGATAATGAATTAACGGGATTTTACAAGATCACTAGATAACCGTGAATGATTTGATTCGGAATCAGCGGCGAAAAATTCCAAAAAATACTGAAAAGTGTCAAAAAATCATAGAAAATGATGTTTTTGGGCTTCGAAAAATCCTTAACCTGCCAAAGGGTGGTTACAGCGTGATCCGTCACGTTTTTCTCTTCGATTTGAGAGGTCACGGGCCTTAAACGGACTTACGGATCAAAAGTTATGTCCGTTTTACTGAAACCCTTTTCTTCGCTCGTTCGATCGACCCTAGATCGATCCTTCGCTCGTTCGATCGACCCTAGATCGATCCTTCGCTCGTTCGATCGACCCTAGTTCGATCCTCCGCTCGTTCGATCGACGCTAGTTCGATCGACGCTAGTTCGATCGACGCTAGTTCGATCGACGCTAGTTCGGTAGTTGCTTGTTCGATCGACGCTCGTTCGATCGTCGCTCGTTCGATCGACGCTAGTTCGATCGACGCTAGTTCGATTGAAACAGAAAAATCCCTCGTTCGAACCAAACAAAAATCCCTCGTTCAATCCAAACACGAATCCTCTCGTTCGATTGTCGCTAGTTCGAACCAAACTCGTTCGAACCTTGTTGAAGACACTCGTTCGAACTTCGCTAGTTCGATCCAAACTCAGAAACACTAGTTCGAATGACCTAGTTCGAACCAAACACCCCACTCGTTCGATCTTCGCTAAAAAGGATGCTCGATTATTTGCTTATTCCGACCTTGCGGATTTGCACAAACAACCTCAACGAATTACAAGCACTAAACCACAAACATTAAACCACAAGGTTCTTGTACAAAGAAAATTATAATGAACGATATAATGGAAAAAAAAATTTGAATAGAAAAAAAACAACAAAAAATAAGCCGAAACAATAAAAAAACTAAAAAGTTACCACAAACAAATCACTTAACCCAACCTTGGCTCTTGATACCACTTGTTAGGATATCATTTCATCACCAAAACACAAAAATAAGAAAAAATAGATTTTAGAGAGAGAAAGTAAAAACAAAGAAAAATGGTTACTTGTTTCACAAAAGAAAAATGAGAAGCAACAACCTCTCCACACTTGGAGAGGGCTATAAATAGTTCCAAGAGATGGACTATTCTTGTAGGCTTTGAGTTGGGCCAGTACATAGAACAAATGGGCTTGAGCCCGACAACTAGGCCCAACTAGCTTAACTAAATTCCCGAAAACTACGTTTTCCTATACAAGGCTCGGGATTGTTTAATGACCATCACTTTACTAAATATCACGGCTAACATAACTTGTCGTTCTTATCTTTTAGATATTTTCCAAACTAGCTAAACATTTTCTATATAATCAACACTTCACACTTATACTTCTCATTTCATCACTAGAAAACTCAACTCGTCCTCTCTTTTTCTCTCCATAAACCCACGGCACAAATCAACCAAATAGGGTTCCTATTGTCTTATATTTTTTTATATTTCTAGCATATAAGGGTATTTAAGGTTCATTCCTAAGGTGTTCTAAGGTGATTGCAAGTTTGGATTTCAAGATTAAGCTAGGGTTTCATCACTACAAGGTGGGTTATTTTATAAGTTTTTGGGTTATAAGCAAAACCTAGGGTTCATTTATGTTCATCATCTTTGTAAGCATCTCCTAACTACACTTTTGATTCTTTATGCATCTTGATCATCTATACATTTTCTTTCAAAACAAACATCACCCATATGATTGTATTATTATTTTTATAAACTTAACTAGTAGTTTCTAGTGATTAAAAAATTATCATTTATGTTCTTACAATATTATTGTGTTTATTGAATTTTTAGGAGTAAACTAGTGATTTTATATGTCCGTTTGTGTTATTAGTAAAGTTGTATCTTCTTGGTGAAGGGATTAATTAGTTATAAGGTGGATTTGTTGTTTGAATTAGTAGTGAACGGAGATATGTTAGATTAGGCCTTTGGGGAAGTTGTGGATTGTTATTTTGACACATTACGGGAAGTTATACAAACTGTCCCAAACAGCCCATGTGTTATAGGTCAAGTAAAAATATTTTGAGTTGTTAAAACTCTAATATTATGAAAGTAGATGTCGTTACATAAATTTTGATATAAAGAACACTAAAATCAAACTTAAAATGAGCAAGTTATGGTCAAATGAAGTTTGGGAACACTTTTCGGCAAAACTGTTTCGGGTACATTCTGATCAGTTTCTAAATCATGTGTTTTGACCCCTTTCTGGTCCGAATCGGCTTAAACTTATAAAAGTAAACTTGTCCGGAATGATTTTTCTGTAAAATAAGGAACGTCTCCTTTGTCATGAAAGTCAATAACGAATGAGCTATACCTCGTAAAAGTTGGACTATTTTTGGGAAAATGTAATAAATTTCCTGCACAATTTTTGGGTAAAATAGTTGATGTTTGAAACTTATTTTTGAGTTTTCAATCGTTTTCGGGTCCGTTTGAGCTATAAAAACCTTAGCGAATAATAGTGTATTACTTATAAATTATTAGGACGCCTTAGAAATATTTTTAAAACGATATTAATTAAGCGTTAGAGATTTTCTAAAAATAGAAAGGTTATTTTGACAAAAACTATATATTTGTGAAATCATGTTTTGATTAACTAGATTACAAAATAAGCATATGCGGGTAATGTTGACTTTCTAAAAAATAGTTTGTGCATCGTTTCATTTTATTTCGCTTGCATTATTCTAAATCGACCTATAAATAAATAGGTTGCATACCGGACCTATTGTGACGACTTTCCTTGTTGATTTCCTGAAATCAATACTTTTCACTAGAGGTGACTTTATAGCCCCAGTTTACTTGTTTATCACTGTTTTATAAATCTCGGGGTGAGATACATGACTTGTTTTACATTTAGACGCAAGTACTCTTTTAAACAATTACGGATTTGCCTAAGTAGCGATAACTCATTATGCCCACTATCATGAACTGTTAATTACTTTATGTAAGCGCGTGTGTTATAAATATATCTATTTGAAATTGACATCCTCATTCGGGTAAGTAGCGCTCACTAGTTTCGGAGGACCGAACTAACGAACATATACCATATCGGACTTTAGATGTTGCGGGTTGAACATCTACACGGGTACTTTGATTGCCTGAAATTGATTGGCATACTTATACTGTTGTAACTTCAGTTTCATCAGCTTAGTGAAACCGTAATTACATTTTGTGATATTGTATGTGTTATATTTATCATACACTTTGAAATCTTGCGGTCTAACATTTATACTTACATAAACCTATGAACTCACCAACTTTATGTTGACACTTTTAAGCATGTATGTCTCAGGTACTTAACTAGTTATGAAGTATTTGGAGTGCATTGGGTCTTCATTTATACAAGACTACATTTTCATAGACTTTTCATGCACTACTTTCCTCGTTGTATTTTTAACTATGAATTTCATCTGATGCAAACATGGGACAACTTATTTTAAACTTATTTATTTCAATGAAACAACAAGGTTATCTTTTAAACGACTCATATTAGAGGTCATTCTCTTATATCTTGTGCTATTGTATTATGAAGTAACGCCCCCGGTTACCATTCCGCTGCCACATATTTTAGGGGTGTTGCTGACTAAATTCCAAATATATAAATAAATATAAATATAAGAGGATAATCAATAATAGTAGTATAGTATTACTGGAAGTATCGGTCTCTCACTTCGTTACCCAAAAAGTTCAAAACCGGACCCAGGTCGTTCTTCCCAACGAGGCGTGAATGGAAAATCGAGTCGAGGTTTGAAAATGGTGCTTGAATGATCAAAGTTTAGATTTGGTTTTCTAAATCCTACGGGAAATTACACAAATTTAAACTAAGGAATACTTAAAACTACGGGCAAAACATAAAAAGGCACGGGAATTTAAACTTAAAACTACGGGAAAGCATAAAAAGGCAATTAAATAACTTAAAAATGGACGGGAAGCATAAATAAGGCATAAAAGGAAATCCTAAGTCTACGGGAACAAAATTATAAAGGCAATTAAAGTTAAAACGCGAAAACGAGAACGGGATCAAAACCCGTTCTTTAAAAAATTGAAATCTAAAATTTTAACTCTACGGACGCAAATTTATTTTTTCTAGGTCCTACATGATAAAAGAAAATTTTTAAAAAAAAGAATTATATTTTTTTGATTTTTATTTAATTTTTTGTGATTTAAAAACAGTTTTAAAAAGAAAAATAGATTAAAAATAGTAAACTTAATGGGAAAAATCTGGAAAAATGCTGGAAAATAGCTTAAGCCATGTAGAATGCAAGAAAAATAAAAGATTTGAAAAACAGCTTAAAAATAAGCAGTTAAAGGGTTGAAGGCTTAAAAGTGCAAAATGAGTATAAAATTAAAGTAGGGTGAACTAGTAAACGAAAAAGACCTTAGGGCAGTTGGTTGTGTGTGGTGTGTGTGAGGCTTTGTGTATATAAGGGGGTGGTCATGGGTTCGACCCCCATGGGCTTCCCTTTTTTGAAAACATTTTTTTTTCTTTTTTTTAAAAAAAAAACTTTTAAAATAAGCTTAGGTAACAAAGTTTAAAAAAAAGACTTTTTACAAAAATCAAAAATAAGCTAAGAAATAAGCAATTTAAAACTGACATAATGGTGTTTTAATACTAAGGAAAGGAAAAGCTAAGATTTTAAGCGTTTATAGACTCAAATAACCAAGGAAAAAAAATCAAATTAAGCAAAAACAGATCATCACCTATTCACTAATAAGCAATAAGAAACAAAAATGAGCAACTAATAAGCTGGCAAAAGCTTGATAAGCTAACAGTACATACCTATAGCATTTTAACTTAACACTTAAACTGAAAAAGCTTAAAAAAGGCTCAAACTTAAACAAAATAAGCTACTAGGGCCTACACTACACCTAATAAGCACAACAGATCAAAATAAGCAAAGGAAAAAGGACAGACAAGCACTTATAAGCCAATAAGCAGTTTGGCCTAGACTTTGAGCCAAACAGCCTAAGAGGTACCTTTGGGCTTATTTTTAAGCCCTCTAAGGGATCCTTATGGAAATTTGACCTACAACCCTAAAAAGCCTATCCAAAAAGCTCTTAGAATCAGCAATAAGAAAGGATTTTGAATTTCATCTAAGCTATTGAAAAGGCACTTGAAAAGAGCTGTATACTCAGCATATGCTGAATTTGACAAGATTTCTATAAGGTAAATGGGCTTAAGCTGCCATAAAAATAAGCTAGTAAATCAACTTTAAAATGAAAAATGAGCTTAAACAGATCAAGTATGACAACTAGTGAGCTTATATTCTAAAAGTCATAACTTAAAACTAATAAGAGTTAATCTAGTTAAAACCACAGTTTGAACTTATGACAGATACATAAAAAATTCTAAATACAAATGCATATGGTTTTAAACTTGGTTCCACTGCATTAGACTTAATGTTAAGTAAGAAAAAGACTTGAAAACAGACTTATAGACAGAAATCAAGAACAAACAATTTGGAAAAAGTATTAAAACCACAGTTTGAACCACTGAAAGATTACACCTCAAAACTTAACTTTAAATTTTAAAATGCTTAAAAACATATTGGAAATATTTAAATGAGACTTGCATAAAGTATCTAAATGACCAAACCAGTTTTCAAAACCAATTTGACCTATTTTGGCCTTTGTCCCAAACACCCATTTAACTTCTTAAAACCAGTTTTAACTGAAATTTAATAAAAACAAAAGCTTAAGACCAGATGATCATTAGGGTGAAATAAGCACTTATAAGCATTAGGAACTAAAAATAAAGTACTTAAAATAAGCTGATTGAAATAAGCAGATAAGCAAATTAAGATAGAATTTTTAAAAACTGAAAATTTTCATTAATCAAATAAAAAGACTTACAAAACTTGAATTCAAAATACAATAAATTAAAAGACGGTAAAAATTAAGCTAAAACTTAAACTAAATTAAAAAACTACTCCTACTCCTAGTTAACTCTAAACTTCTGTCTTCATTCTTTAATATATAGCTGTGTCTTCAAGCCTTTGTGTTTGTTGTTTTTTTGCTGTGAGTGCAAACCAAAGTCCATCCTGGCCCTCTATTTTTCCTTGGAGCCCAATCAAATCATCACAGCCCTTGATTAATTTGTCTTCATTCTCGTCCAATAGAATTGTAGGGGATTGCCAACCTGTACATTAGCCCATGTGGGGGGTAGGGTAAAGTTGTGGGGTTTGTTTTGTTTGTATGTAGCAGGGTTAGTGAGAGGGACAGGATGATGAACAATGTAGGGTTAGGGTTTGGCGGGTAAAAGGGATGGTGTTATATTTAATTTGGGTGCAGGGTAAATCTTTTAGGGATTTATGGGCCAACTTAAGCCATCAAGGTATTATAATGCAAATTTCAAGACAATCGTCTTTGTGGTTAGTTTTTTTGTGACACTGTTTAGACCTTGGGGTTGGTGTTGGTTGTTTGCACGTTAGGTCCCTTTTGGACTAACGAAGTAAAGGTTATAAGGGTTTAGGCTATAACGGCTGTTAAGGGGGTTTTTGGATTGGGCCAGTACCTTTATTTGGGTCGGTTAATAATAAAAATGGGTTTTGGGCTTTTTGGACTAAATGGTTTAATTTAAATATAGTGGGCTGACCCGGCCCACTAAAATGGGTACGGGTCGGCCCATTTTATCATGATAGGGTTTCGGGTTTGTTTTTCCATGCTCTTTCCAATGCCGTATCCCGGGGTTGACTTTGACTTCGTCTTGACTTCATTAAATGTACAAACGTTGTCGAGTCGATCTGGAAATGTCCGTTTAAGCTCCGTTTTCAATCCTTTTGTACCTTTGGCTTCGGTTTTTCGCGCTCTTTCCAATTCCGCTCTCGGTTTTGTCTGGTTTGGCTTCGTTTTAGTCTTTTAGTGAATATCCGGTACCTGCACAGTATAAACATAAAAACAAGCATATTTATGGTATTTTATATGCGTTTTTGGTCGTTTAGGGTCGATTTATTAGGTAAAAGGTATGTGTAATTACACACATACCAAAATCCCCCATACTAAACTATTGCGTGTCCTCACACAATGCTATACGTAAAACACTTAAGAAAACTAAGAATCTCAATCCCCTTTGACTAATAACCTCAAAAAGTAGCTAAGCGTTCATCAAAGGGAATTAAAGACTCAATAGCTTTGAAAAGTCTCGTTTTTACCATTTTTAAATGTATTCACTTATTCCTACACATATTTGTTCTTTTCATTTTTCTCTTTTTTTTACTTTTTATATTAAGCAACTAACTAGAACGTTTGACTTTCGTTATTTTTATAACTTTTAAGGATCATAGAACAAGATGCATTTTAATCCTAAAATGCCCCCAAAAAGGATAAATTCATCGTTCCTGACTTTTCACTTGTCCCAAACAAAGCTTAAAACGAAATCACCGTTAAATATAAGTTAAGATGCTAACACTACTCATATTTGTAACTTGTGATCTTTTCACTCCCGACAATTATTATATCTTAGGTGGATGTGCCATTTTGAATTTCAACCATGGATCAATGTTTTGCAAAATTCTATGTTTCATGTTTCATCCGAGAATAATGAGTTTGAAGGCGATATCATCCCATGTAGCGACTTTCGTCTTGGCACATCCCAACCTTGCGGGTAAGTGACCAGGCTTTTGACACCCTACAGAGACTTGTATCGGGACTCACGGACCTTTGGTTTCAAGAACTCTTAGGTTTCCCGTATATACATAGCTTATTTAAAAAACTTAAAATGAAATACGTTAGTTCATAAAGGCATATTTATTTAATCAAAAAAGAGATCTTACATTTATTAATTCACACTTAATATTAAACATAACATTGATACAATTGTAACCCTCGACCTTTTAGAAGGCTGCAACATCGGTTGTGAGCCGGTAAAATGCAGCAAACTTTTATCAGTCTCGGATTATTACTCTTACTATGGGCTTTCTTTAGAAGGCTGTAATATCGGTTGTGAGCCGGCAAGATGCAGCAAACTTTTATCAGCCCACAGTTTATATTTATTATTTATTATTTTTTCATTTTTCATCATTTTTTAGCAACTTTATTTTACGATATAGAGAAGACTTCTTTTTGAAAAATTCAAGTATAAGTTTGAACTAAGACTAAAATTTTTGCTACATCTCAAAATTTGTTGATTTAAGTTTAATTTCCAAAAATAGCACGTATTATTAGTCCGGTTAGGAGCTTATGGGAGAAAAAGCCACAAATTACATACATGAGCTCTTAAGATTTCCAAATAATCCTTGTTTAGCACCCAACTCATAGTTAACTCTATCATTTTTCGTTCTTCGCGAAGTTCGCGAATGCTTAGTCTAAACGTTAAGAAACAAGCTAGAGCTCAACACGCTCGATCGAGTCAAAATTTATTCTTATTCTACCCAGCAGGAAAGTCAAAATTGTGACAAAACACTTATTTTAATTTTGAAAATTTTTAAATTTTTTTCATTTTTTTGGTATTTTTTTCAAAATTTTTGGTGGTAAAAACGGGATTACGCGAAAACAACGACTGCAGGCATAATCAAATCGATAGATCCCTCCCATACTAGAATTAAACATTGTCCTCAATGTTTTAAAGGGTACCTACGTAAATCCTAAGCCGTTTATTAAGTATGCTTAAAGATTAATGTTAGTCGATAAGATTTGGATATCGGATTCCCAAAATGAAGCTGAGGATTTGAAGCTCGAGTGATCGAAGGACAAAACCGCGAGCACGAGAGTCATCACAATCCGGGCAATCCTGGACAATAAACCACAAAACACAAAACACGAAAATGGTAGAGGCGAGCCTCATCACAACAACACTTATTAGAAATAAGAAAGAAGATAGAATAGATAAGCATGGGTTGCCACCCACGAAGCGCTTGTTTTAGGTCACTTAGCTTGACCCGATCCCCCCATACTTGAGCTTGTCAAGGGGGATAGAAATGGGGATGACGAACACCCAAATTAGGAGTGTTGTCTCCATGAATCAACATCGGGCTTTTATGATGAGAAAGCTTGGAAGCTTTAAAGCCCCGATGTGATGAAGAAGGAGGAGATTTCTCCTCTGAAGCAAGAATACCAGTATTGACAACTTTGTTCTCATTTTCGGATGAAAATGGAAGCAAAGTGTCAATCACTGGTAAAGGAGGATCACGGATGAATGAGAAAGAAAATTCATCCGGTGATAGAAATATCATGGATTGGACTCCAATGAATATCCCTGGATCAAAAATCTTGTTTCTAGTTCCGGAAGGAAAAGAAACTACAAGGTCAGATCCGAGGGATGGGATACGTGAGAAAAGCAAGAAAGATCCATACAACAAATGCCAAGAGAGGAGATTGGGCATCCTCGAATGGTAAATTCACATTTGTCGTAGAAGAAACGTTCTCACGAATCCCGGGGTCAATCAAATCTCCCGGATCGGGCTCTATCTTAAAATAGAAACATTCAAGATCCGGAGGAGATATGATGTGAGCGAGTTCATCGGCGAACTCCTCATGATAAAAGTCACTCCTATCGGCAGGAGGAAAAGGATTGATCGAAAGATCAAAGATGAATGAATCATATTTAGGAAGAGAAAAATCAGCATGAGTAGTGGTACTGCCACTACTCTTTCCTTTAATATGATCGTCATCGAGATTGAAAGCTTCATAATCTGGAAGAGATAAATCAGAACGAGTAGTGGTACTGCCACTACTAATCTCTTCCGGATTAAAGCGAAAAGTTTCAGTTTCGGGCAAAGAATTATCAATGGTATTAGTCTCCTCCAAGAAAAGGTTAAGAGGTGTGGAGGAAGGCTTGGTCATAAAATCAAAAGATGGTGTAGGATTATCTTTTAATGCATCGATCTTAGCAATAAGAAGATTGACATTCAATAAATTTTCACGAAGGATATCGTCTTTGATTGTTAGAAGAATATCATCGTCAATCCCTCTAACTTCCGGGATAACAATCTCCACCACCTCTAAGCTGACGATCTCAGCATCGGGAGGTGATGCATCGACATAATCGATATCCTCACCGTAGGGATAATCGTCATCACTCGAAGTAGAATCATTGTTAGAATCGACGATAGTTTCAGAGTGTTCTTTGAAAGCTTCAAGAGGGGTAGGGTTATCACAGAGAGGCACATCACAACCACCGTCGGAAATACATTGGGGGAACTCACTTGGATTAGACATGGAGTTCTCGACACTAGACTTTATTACTTCGTCTGATTCCGTTGCCGGAATAGTGTCAAGATGCTCATCCTCCATTATGAGAGAGTCAACGGGCTCCTTGGTCGGTGAGTCAGGTGTGATAGCAATGGTATAGTCCTCGTCATCATCGTAGCAAATGGGAATCTTCCAATATCGATCTTTAGCCGCTTGCTCTTCCGCAATTCGCTTTTCTTCTTCCTTCTTTTGCATAATTTGACCAACCATATCACATATGGATGTCATTTGCTCCATAAGCTTGTTTTGAGAATTGAGAAACTCATTTTGAGCATTGAAGATTGTATGATTGATGGTATATTGTGGGGGGGTCAAAACCAAAAGAATTATAATCATAGCAAGAATTTTGCTCATGATAATAGTCTTCATTCATTGGTTGACATTGGAAGGTTTCATGAGGACCCCCGCAATTTTCACAACAAAGATATTGTTGTGGAAAACTCGGTGAAGTTTGTGGAAAATAATCAAAGTTTTGATTGAAACATGGGTCCTGATTGTAGACAAACGGGACTTGAGGTGGACAATCGTAACCGTAATGAGAATCGTTCCCACGTATCTCACAAGAGTATGGTACGTATTGTGGTTGTGGAGGATGGTTTGCAACACTTGGAGAATCGTTAGAAGAGTACGGAGTTGAAACATTGATTGGTGTTCCATTTCCAACTTTACAATAAAAACAAACTCCATCGTATTCATTGCAACCACATTGTTGGCATGTACGAAACAGACATTGTTGTTGCAAACTTTGCAAGTTTTGTAGGGGCTCACTAATGGTTTGAGTGTTGCATGGTTCCGGATTAGTGATAATCGGAACTTTCGGAGGACAATTATACCCGTAATGAGCACCTTTCCCACAAGACTTACAAGTACATTGGCGACAAAAGATTTCATCTAACGAATCACCGCACTCGTGACAACAATGGTCGATTTGTGGAAGACTTGGTGAGGAATTTTCACCGGGGTTGTGTTTGACAACGAATGGCTCTCGAGGAGCATTAACAACGTTGGTATTGTCGTCGGATGACTCGGAAGTGTCTTGGAAGTCTTGAAGGACTTCCTCGAATGTCTTTCGTATTAGAGCACATCCTTGACAATGAAGACCATGAATTGGGTCTCCACAATCGAGACAAAAATTTTCAATTTTAAGGGGTCGTTGAGACGAGTCGGGTATTGGAACAAGAATCTTGTCTTCAAGACTCCCTTTCGAACAACCACAGTTTGAAGTGTACAAACTTCCACAAGACGAGCATTCTTTAATCGCGTAAATCGGATCCAAACGATAATCGAATGACGTCATAAGAATTAAACATTAAGATGGATAAGAAAAGAATTAAATGATACGAAGAAAAAGAAGATTATTTTTGGTTTTTCCATTAATTCACAATTTATTTTAACGGACAAAATGATAAGACAACTTAAACCAAATAATCTACTTACTTCACGGTAACTTTCAAAAGATTAACCGGACAGGTGACGGGGGAGTAGGGAATAGGGGGAACCTTATTTCTCCTTTCGGGTCGTAGTTCCTTGGAACAACCCTCCTTATACCCACTTTATAGTTTGTTTAACCTCTCAAGGTGAGCCGTATGTCGTAAGAGACACAAATAGCAAGTTTTCAATCTTTTGTTCGAGTTGGGAAATTGGTATTGTTCCACACGTTAGGAACAATTGATAAATTTGGAGTTTGATTTTGTTTCTTTTTTATGGACAATTTTTTTATATTTTTGATTTTTTTTTGTTTTTATATGATAATTACTAATAAAAAAAAATATTTTTGTACTTTTAATATTTTTATATAAGAAAATATTCACAAATTCAAAGACAAACTGTCAAACGTAACGATATTCGCTTAGCCTCCCCGGCAACGGCGCCAAAATTTGATTCGCCGAGACTTACTCCTTAAAACTTATATATATATATAAATAAACTCAAGGATGAGAATCCGCG
>BQNB010119650.1:0-20777 GCA_026074375.1 Tanacetum coccineum
TGGTTGGTGGTGTTGGTGTTGTTTGTGGTGATGGTGTTGATAGAGGAGTTGGAGGTGTTGATTGTGGAGTTGTTTGTGGGGTTATTTGTAGTGGTGTTTGTTGAGGAGAAGTAGGTGTGGTAAGTAGGCGAAATGCAATGGGGGAGGTGTCGAGATTATCATCTAGGAATTGGTATGAGGTGTCGAGATTTTCATAGAGCCAAAGTGAAAGACAGTTTTGTCAAATGTGACATGATGAGAAATGATGATTTTGTTAGTGTTTAGGTCAAGGCACCGATATCCGCGATGATTATAAGGGTACCCGAGAAAGATAGATGATGTGGTACGAGGGGCAAGTTTGTGCGGTGGAAAGGTGTAAGGATAACAAAGGCATCCAAACGTGCGAAGGTGATTGTAAGAGGTTGGTTTGTTAAATAATTTTGTGTAAGGGGTGTCATTGTTGATAGAGGTGGAGGGGATGATATTAAGTAAGTAAGCGGTAGTGAGTAGTGCTTCGACCCAATACTCGGGAGGAAGACGGGCTTGAAAGAGGAGAGAACGTACTATGTTATTGATAGTACAAATCATGCGTTCAGATTTGCCATTTTGTTGAGATGTACGTGGGCATGAGAAATGAAATTGAATTCCATTAGTGGCAAATAATTCATGGAGAGTGTTGTTGTCAAATTCTCTACCATGATCACATTGAAAAGCTTTGATTTCATGGTTGAATTGGGTTTTTACAAATGCACGAAAGTGTAGAAGTTTTGACTGTGCATCAGATTTTCTATGAAGTGGGTAGACCCACAAAAAATGTGAATATTGATCTAAGAAAAGGACATAGTATTTATATCCACACATGCTAGAGACAGGAGATGTCCAAAGGTCTAAGTGAATAATGTCAAAGGGAGATGTGACAATAGAGGTAGATCGTTGAAAGAGAAGTTTTGTTTGTTTTCCTAACTGGCAGGCATGACACAAGTGTTGAGTGTTTTGTTTATTATAAGACACAAGGCCACGTGATGACAGGGTTTGAATTACATTATCACCAGGGTGACCAAGACGTTGATGTCAAAGGGGATGATTATTAGTAAGTAGGGCAAAGGCCGAGGCGGCAACATGTAAGGGGTATAGATCACCCGTGCTGTCACAACGAAGGAGGGTTTGGCGGGTATGATAATCTCGTACAGTGAAACCATAGGGATCAAAATCAATGGAGCATTTATTATCAGTGGTGAATTTCCGTACAGAAACAAGGTTTTTAATTATATTGGGTGTGACAAGAACATTTTTAAGGTGGAGTGGGCGATATGGATTAGGGATTTGTAGATGTCCAGAGTGGGTGACAGGTATAAATGATCCATTTCCGACAATAACTGAATGAAAATTACGATTAAGAGAAGAGGTTTGAAGGTTACCGGTGTGAGATGAAAGGTGAGAGGTTGCTCCGGTATCCATATACCATTGCTGATCAGGAGAAGCCATAAGAAGTTTTTTTTTCGATGAACAGTACCCGCCGATGAACAGTACCCGTCGATGAACAGTACCGTCGATGAACAAATTTTTTTTTTGATGGGAGGGAGAGGTGAGGAGCGTGTTATGAGAGAAAAAGAAGGAGAGGATTAGGGGAAGATTGATATTAGGCTCTGATTACCATAAAGGATATTGATTTGCTTTGATTGATTGCTTGATTACAATTGATAATAGCCAACCTATATATAGGATACAAAGGAACCTTCTAGACTATGGGCTCGGGCCAATGGGCCGACTACACAAAATATACAATATAATATCTACTTTAATATATTGTTATTGCTTATTTTAGAAAGATGTTGATGGATGGTATCTTACTTGTCCAATACATGATCAGTGTGAGTTGTCATGCAAACATACACACTTAAACAAATATACAACCTGTGACACACAGCCTGTGTCCTCACTTTAACATGTGCCCCTGGGGCACATGTTAGAAAAACCCAAAGTATAAAACTAAAACTGAATTAGTGATCAAGTGTATGATTGTTAAGATCCCGATCTTGATCTTACGATTTTACAATACTGCAAAGCAAAAACGATTCGGATCTTACATATGATCTTTGCAAGCTTAAGATCTTATAGAATCTCGATCTTGACCATATGATCTTAAAATCTAATCCGATCTGATCTTACTTTTCTCGAACCACAAACTAAAAAACTACAAATTTATGGACTGTGTTATATACAATTTAAAAAATAACATGTTAATCTTCTTAAATATTTCATAATCATAATTTATAACAACATTTCTATGAAATATTTATATACTTTTGTGTTTATGATATATAATAATTTTTAGATTTGCATAATATTCAAAGACTTTTAAGAAAATGACATTATAGTAGGATCTTAAGATCCCGATCCGATTTACGATCTTGATCTTGCAAAGACGAAAACGATTCTGAGAAAGATCCCGTTCTTGAAAACCTATTCAAGTGTATGCCACATATTTATATAAAAAGATCATTAGTAAAGTTTATGTTTAAGGTAAATAAAAATATGACTAAACTTATTTATTGGTTTCACATTAGATTAAAGGTACAATGCTACAATTACTTTTTCAAAAAAAAAAATTAAACATACAATTAGACGTATTAATTAGGCATACCAATTAGTGCTCTCTGTACTGAAATGGACTTTCTCTTATGTTTTCTGATTTAACAGATCATTAATATTAGTCGATATGTTTAAAATCAAAAAATAATTAATTTAAATTAAAATAACATAATACAATATTACTAAAAGTCCATAGAGATGATAAAAAGATTACACACTAAAATGATTGCTCTACTTCATTATTGAAAATAATTTGAAACAAAACAGGAAAAAAAATGTTTTCTTTATATATATTTCAAGCCAGGTAGACTAGAAACAAACATAACTGCCAGCAAAGAGTCCATAAACACAATTCACATTTCAACAATATTCCAATACCATTCCCACAACCATCATCATAACATGTTCAATAGTCAAACTCCCTCCTTAATTCAACGCTTAATCAATTTCCTTAAATCCTTTATGATATAATCATATAATCACACTTTTGATCATTTCATAATAATGGGCAAAGGTTGTGGTTGTTTCCCTAGCAAAAACAAACCACAAAATGTCACACAACCAACTCCAAACCCTCCACAACTCGCAATCTCTAACTCGTCACACGCGTCGATTCAAACCGAGCCCATAAACCCTGTGATCGAGATCACAAAGTTAAAAATATACATAGTTTTTTATTCCATGTATGGACATGTCGAAAGTCTAGCTAGGAATATTAAAAAAGGTGCTGATGAAGTTGATGGAGTAGAAGGTGTTTGCGTTTTTTTCTTTACTTGTTCCTGAGACGTTGTCACATGAAAATCTTATGGCTATGAAAGTGCCGATAAAAGGTGATGATGTTCCTGAGATCAGTGCTGAGGAATTGGTTAAGGCTGATGGGCTGTTGTTTGGTTTTCCTACTAGGTTTGGGAGTATGTCTAGTCAAATGAAGGCGTTTTTTGATTCGACGGGTGGGTTGTGGCGAGAGCAGAAGCTGGCTGGTGTTCCTGCGGGTTTTTTCGTTAGTACTGGGACACAAGGGGGTGGACAAGAAACTACTGCGTAAGTTTTTATTGTTGGTTGAGTCATATGTTTTGCGTTTTAGAATTTTGTAAAAGTGGTGGTTGTATTGATATTGGAAGATATCAATTGAACGGATTTCATGACAAAGTGATGAGGTTTTTACTCAAAAAAGTAGGGAACATGCTTATTTTTTACCTAGTCTACAGCTCACACAAAGTAACCCATGTGGTACACGAGCATTCTCGAAAACCCCTCGCTCCGCCCGGGTTATAGATTAGTAGTTTCTGGCCTTTGGGACAGGAAATATGCATAAAAGTTTACATATAGTAGGCCTAATTACTAATGTTTTATTTTGGGGTGTGTATTAAATTTTTGCTAGACAAACGGTAATTTACTTTTGAAAAACATTACTATAAGAAAAAGGTCATTTTGACATATATAACTAAAAAGGTAACGTGTTTATGTTAAAAGACCTTTAATCTAACAAGTTGATTAATTAGTTGGTTACTTTTTGTGCCTTGGTTAATAAAAAGATGTTTGAAACTTTGCATTTAAAGAAATGCCTTTAATAAACTGCATTTATTAAAAGGATAGCCAATAATTGTTTAAAATGTTAGACAGGTCTTAAATTATCCTTTGATTTATGATAGTAATTTTTTAGTGTAATAACTGCAAAACAATCATTTCCCTGTGGTTTGTGTTTGTGGCTCAATTCACCCTAGCCGATACTTTTAAATTTGGCACTAATCATCCTGGAGTGGTGAAACGTTCGGCAAAAAATCATCCCTAGAGGGATGATTTTGCAAAACTTTTGTTAAACTTTTTTGCAAATAATCATCCACCAATTAATAAGGCATGATTTTTGTCCGGACATTTGCTCTTAGGGGATTGATTTATTGCCAATAGTATCGGGCTAGGGATGATTAGTGCCACAAACTACAAACCACAGGGATGATTTTTGCAGTTTACTCTAATTTTTATTTTTAAACTATCTGGAATAGTTTTTAAATCTTGGACTTATTTGCATTGGTTGCAGATGGACAGCAATCACGCAACTAGCGCATCTTGGGATGATATATGTTCCATTGGACTATTACATTTGGAGCGAGGAATGTTCAAAATGGAAATCGATCCGAGGTGGTTCTCCATATGGTGCGGGTGTTTTTTCAGGAGACGGTACAACAGAACCAAGTGAAACCGAACTTGAACTTGCACGACATCAGGGCAGGTATATGGCCATGATCGTCAAAAGATTTCAACCTGACTCCCGACATTGATGTAATTGTAAATGCGTTTCTACTGGTTTGGAAAAAAAACTTGGTTTAGTGAAGTAAATTCCAAATTCAATTACCAGCATTTCTCACCCTAATTGATGATGTATGTTAGTTGATATGGAGTACAAGATTTTATACTTTAGTTTATCTATCATGTTCATTATCTAGCGGGTTAAGGAATGTGAATCACTTCTATTTTTTCTAAGAATGTTTACACCATTGTATTATTTGTTTGTTTATATATGTACTAATGAAATCGGTTATTTTAAGTTTTTTAATTTGAATGAAATTTGTCTGCAAAAATTCCTTCATGTGGTTAGAATGAAATTTGTCTGCAATATCTTTTGTATATGTCATTCAATTAGACATAAAGTTTTGCTCAGTTTATGACAAAAATAACATAGGCCAATGTTGATATCCAAAATCCACTAAAAATCATCGAAGTTGTTCAGTGTAGAGTTTTGACTTTCCGCGTTGCACAAAATGTGGAAATTCATTCATTTGTGCACAATCTGGTCAAAATTGGTAAAGCAAGAAAATTGTAGTATACCAACGTTGGTCATAAAGTCTTACAAGATTGTGAGCCGCAAAACCTCAAATGGGTTGTGGAACAGAAATTATGGTCATGCCTCCCAATACATTATCAATAATCAACCTTCATGTACTTCGCAGTTTTTTTGACTCATTGTTTTACATCTCAAGTCAATTATCTTTACTCCAGCATTTCTCACCCTAATTTATTGATTGTATGTTTGTTGATATGAGTACAAGATTTTATACATTAGTTCTATCTATCATGTCATTATATAGGCGGGTTAATGAATTGTGAAATCACTCTATTTTTCTAAGAATGTTTACACCATTGTATTATTTGTTTGTTTATATATGTACTAATGAAATCGGTTATTTTAAGTTTTTTAATTTGAATGAAATTTGTCTGCAAAATCCTCATGTGGTTAGAATGAAATTTGTCTGCAATATCATTTGTATATGTCATTCAATTAGACATAAAGTTTTGCTCAGTTTATGACAAAAATAACATAGGCCAATGTTGATATCCAAAATCCACTAAAAATCATCGAAGTTGTTCAGTGTAGAGTTTTGACTTTCCGCGTTGCACAAAATGTAGAAATTGATTCATTTGTGCACAATCTGGCAAATTGGACAAGCAAGAAATGTAGCAATACCAACGTTGGTCCTAAGTCTTCAAGATTGTGAGCCGCAAACCCTCAAATGGGTTGTGGAACCAAAAATATGTCATGCCTCACAATACATTATCAATGATCAACTTCATGTACTTCGCCAGTTTTTTGAACTCATTGATTTACATCTTAAGTCATAATCTATACTTTTTACCAATGTTTTAAACTCCGGTTCGGCCCGTTCGACTGAACCGGTTGAACCATTTACGGTCAAAAAGGAAGGCAAATATGAATCGGTTCCTTGAGGTTTGAAAACCTTGTTAGTTTTTTTTACAGAATATATGAAAGCAATTTTGCCATGGAAAAATATCGGGGCTTATAAATATGACTAATTATGTGTCTAAATAGATGTGACAATAAATTATTGTTCGTGAAAAAGTGGGTTCCCCTAGTATCACCAACATGATGTTGACAAATATGTATAGACATTTAGTTAGACATGCCGGTCAATGTTCTTTTGCTGAAAATTAACTTTAATCAACACCACTTATAGCCCGACATTGCTACATTTGTAGAAAACTTAAGTGGTTGAGCTCTTGTTGACGAGGATGAAGATTATAGTGATCTTCGTTTATTAAGTGACCGTGGACTTTATGCATATAGTATTTCAATGCCTTAATAACAAGGGATTTAAATTTATATTCGTTGCATAATGATGATGGATACTTGTTGTTTAATGTTTGAACTTTGAAGTATTTAATTTTTACATTTCTAATGTCTTTCTTAAGTTTAAAACTTGTATTTTTGTTGGATTGTATGTGTTTTGTATGGGATAACATGTTTTAGAGCACTGATTGGCATGCTTAGATTAGATGACGTGCTTAAATGCATGTTTAATTATATGTGGCAACATTCTGTCAGTGACAACATCTTAATTTTTCACAAATCAATAAATTATTGTTATGTTGATTTTAATCATACATTTAGCTATATCAATCATATTATTCTTATGTTTTATAAACTTATTGTGAGACTGTTTTTGAGTTTTATATGTGTTTGGTATTAGTTTTTAACTTCTTACATGTTGTATTGGTGTTTGTTAAGACGAGTCAAATGGCTTGATTTTTGACTTTGGTTTTCATGTGGGTTTGGGATGTTTGGTTTGAAATGTGTTGTATATATAATATTGTTATGTTATGTAATGCAAATTTGTTGGGAATTTAGTGATATGTTATTTTATTGCTTGTTTGAAATGTGCAAGGTTTGACTTTAGATGGCCTAGTGCTAAGTCACCTAGCCTCCTCAAAAGAGGTCTAGGTTAAAACTTCACTAGGTACACATTTGGGTTGGCTAGGGAAAGGGTCGGAACGGTTCGGGGATACCTCGGTTAGGACGCGTACATCCTGAGCCAAAGACTCGCACTCCCCAGGGTAAACCTCACCCATTTACCCGTTTTAGACTACAACTCTAGATGACGCAAACAAGAATTTGAGGCATAAGCTTTTCATAAATTCACAAGAAGTTAATAATTACGGAGTATATGTTTAAAAACATAAAGTTTGATAGATGAACACTCTTCTAACACTTAACCCACTAAAACTCCAAACCACCCACACTTCACATGTTCGCAGAAAACAAACATACTCATATACACCAATATCATGCAAACTAACTTCAAAGGACACAACAACCAAGAACAAGGTTGTTGTCCCAGGTTCAGCACCATCTTTGTCAGAAGAAGGCAATGGGCCCACACCACCACCGCCACCAAAACTCCCGCCAAAGAACACTGCAGGAGTGATGGTTAAAAGGTTGACTAGAAGGGTTTTGTCTAGTCTCGCTAACTTGCCTTTGGCTCTTGGTGAAATGTTTACTATTGCTGGTTTGATGGCTTTGGGTAAGTATGTTAAGTTATGCTAGTTTGACTTTTTGGAGTCAAATGGCTTGATTTTTGACTTTGGTTTTCATGTGGGTTTGGGATGTTTGGTTTGAAATGTGTTGTATATATAATATTGTTATGTTATGTAATGCAAATTTGTTGGGAATTTAGTGATATGTTATTTTATTGCTTGTTTGAAATGTGCAAGGTTTGACTTTAGATGGCCTAGTGCTAAGTCACCTAGCCTCCTCAAAAGAGGTCTAGGTTAAAACTTCACTAGGTACACATTTGGGTTGGCTAGGGAAAGGGTCGGAACGGTTCGGGGATACCTCGGTTAGGACGCGTACATCCTGAGCCAAAGACTCGCACTCCCCAGGGTAAACCTCACCCATTTACCCGTTTTAGACTACAACTCTAGATGACGCAAACAAGAATTTGAGGCATAAGCTTTTCATAAATTCACAAGAAGTTAATAATTACGGAGTATATGTTTAAAAACATAAAGTTTGATAGTATCCAGTTTAGGTACTTTGATAAGATCTTTGTTAGTAAATAGGCGAAAGGGTTTGAATTTACTACTACTTGTGTCGGAACAGAACTGAACTATTTGAATTTTAAGGTATTGAGATTTGAGATTATGGTAGTTACATTTGTTGATAAACTAAATTATAGTCTCATTGGTATGCAATTGTTTATGTAGGCACTGCAATAGACCAAGGTGAGGCTCCGGAGTACTATATCCAAAAATACTCTGAAGACAATCCAATTTTAGGATTCTTTACATGGAGATGGATCTTGACCCTCGGGTTTGACCATATGTTCTCATCTCCGGTATTCCTTGGAACTTTAATTCTCTTGGGAGCATCTCTTATGGCATGCACATACACTACACAAATTCCCATGGTCAAGGTAGCAAGAAGGTAATGCTATATTTTGATGCTATAACGCATTTCTGTTTCCTTTTGTAAATAATCTAGTCCTCGCTTTTGAATTTTCAATATCAGTTCTTGTAATGCTTCTGTGTTACTTTTTGATCGAACTGATAATCTGTTTGACACGGGACGGAGGCATATTTTGATACGAGATGTAATAGTGATTAATGAAAACCTCATATTTTGATACGAGATGTAATAGTGATTAATGAAAACCTCATATTTCATTCGATTCACCGTAGAAACTAAGAGTATTGCAAAAGTTGTCTAACTTTGATATTTCATAGTCTCAGTTACAACATCTTCACTCATTGCGTAAAAGTCGTAGACCCTTTTTACAACTTTTGTAACTTAAGCCATTTTTGACAGATGGTCGTTCCTACAGTCGGCTAATACAATCCGAAAGCTGGAGTTCTCAGATTCTCTGCCTAAAGCCTCTATTAAGGATCTAGGTGTCGTTTTATCCGGAGCTGGATATGAGGTATATAACATGTTTTTTCTTTCCCTTCAGGGTGGCGTGGGGAGTTAAGTTGATCAGCTCTCATTAAAAATGCTGCACTATATTAAGCGTAACCCAAATCGAAGCAACATTTGCTAGAGAAAATGTGTAAAGTAGCTCTTTGGTTGTGTAAAAGAAAAAAAAATGGGACATCATAATTTGAGAGCAGTGGCTCTTCACTCAGTTCTCGTTCCATTATACCTGTGAAAGTTGCAACGATTTCCTCTTCGAGATATTTTATAAATATATCAACTTCCCATTTTTAGTATCTTTTAACCCACAATTTATATCCTTACTATGTTTCCCCATCCTTATTATTATCAAAGGGTATTAACTGAACTTGTTTCCTCAGGTATTCTTGAAAGGACCATCTTTATATGCCTTCAAAGGTATGGCTGGTCGGTTTGCTCCAATTGGCGTGCACTTGGCTCTACTTTTGATAATGGGCGGTGGAACCTATACTGCTACTGGAAGTTTTAAAGGTTCTGTAACAGTTCCACAGGGCTTGAACTTTGTTATGGGAGATGTATTAGGACCAAAGGGATTCCTATCTACTCCTACCGAAGCTTTTAATACTGAGGTTCATGTCAACCGCTTCTACATGGACTACTATGATAGTGGAGAGGTGAGAATAGTTGTTTACATTAGTTGAGTATTTCAGTCATGTTTGTCAGCTTTAAGGTCCCAATAGAATAGGTAGCTGTTGGTTGGGTAACTAGTCAAAACGGTTCTGGTTATGACATGTTATTTTTGTAGCAGGTCGGGTTTGTTTAGCCCAAAACACTTTTATCCTGATTTATGTATTAATAACTAGTGTGTCTAGCATTATTACCAAAAAATAAATCTGTATTAGACATTACCCTAATCGACCATTCATAAGTAAATGGGTCAAAGTTGCCACCTCTAGTACTCGATTCGCAAAAGAAGCCCTTCATTTAATCGTGTTTCTTTTATTTATGATGTTATATAGGTTTCACAGTTCCACACCGACCTTTCTTTGTTTGATATTGATGGGAAGGAAGTTATGAGGAAAACAATAAGTGTAAATGATCCCTTAAGATACGAAGGAGTTACCATATACCAAACAGATTGGAGCATTTCTGCACTTCAAGTACTTAAAGATGGTGAAGGCCCTTTTAATTTAGCTGTTGCACCTTTGACCGTCAATGGAGATAAGAAGCTGTATGGAAGCTTCCTTCCCATTGGGAATACCGATTCTACAAATGTCAAGGGAATGTAAGATTCACCCTTCTATATTCTATCAAATGAAGTAAAGTTTATACTTAAAAGTTTAAGGTGCCAAAACGGGCTTTTCGGGTCATGGGCCAAAATGATTTAAATCGAAATGGGTTGGGTCAAAAATAATATGTATTACTAGAATGATGTGATAATTTTTATACATTATTAATTATGGTTCATGTCAACCGCTTCTACATGGACTACTATGATAGTGGAGAGGTGAGAATAGTTGTTTACATTAGTTGAGTATTTCAGTCATGTTTGTCAGCTTTAAGGTCCCAATAGAATAGGTAGCTGTTGGTTGGGTAACTAGTCAAAACGGTCTAGGTTATGAACATTGATATTTTGGTAGCAGGTCTGTTTGTTTTAGCCAAAACACTTTTATCTGATTTATGTATTAATAACTAAAAAGTGTGGTCTAGCATTATTACCAAAAAATAAATCTGTATTAGACATTACCCTAATCGACCATTCATAAGTAAATGGGTCAAAGTTGCCACCTCTAGTACTCGATTTGCAAAAGAAGCTCTTCATTTAATCGTGTATCTTTTATTTATGATGTTATATAGGTTTCACAGTTCCACACCGATCTTTCTTTGTTTGATATTGATGGGAAGGAAGTTATGAGGAAAACAATAAGTGTAAATGATCCCTTAAGATACGAAGGAGTTACCATATACCAAACAGATTGGAGCATTTCTGCACTTCAAGTACTTAAAGATGGTGAAGGCCCTTTTAATTTAGCTGTTGCACCTTTGACCGTCAATGGAGATAAGAAGCTGTATGGAAGCTTCCTTCCCATTGGGAATACCGATTCTACAAATGTCAAGGGAATGTAAGATTCACCCTTCTATATTCTATCAAATGAAGTAAAGTTTATACTTAAAAGTTTAAGGTGCCAAAACGGGCTTTTCGGGTCATGGACCAAAATGATTTAAATCGAAATGGGTTGGGTCAAAAATAATATGTATTACTAGAATGATGTGATAATTTTTATACATTATTAATTATGTAAACTGCAAGCATTTGAGTACACCTTAGGCCAATTTTGACATGTTTAAACCTTAGTCCATTCGACGGGTTATCACTGAATATAACCTGAGTTACCCGATTCCATATAAATGGCTGAAATTGCCACCTATAGTGCTAACTACATGTGGCACGTGCCACACACAACTTCAGAACTTCTCTACTGAACTTTGAGATTTCATAAATAAAACTCTTGTATATCATCACCTGTTTGTATAATTGTTCTAAGAATTGCCTTAGTTTAGCCCTTGATGTTGTGTGTTTCTTTTAAAAAGAGATCTTTAGTTTAAGAATTTGCTTTATTATGCCCTTAACTTACGTTTTTTTTTCTTCTTAATTTGCCTTCTAAGTTCTAACTACAAAAAACATGCAATACTTTACCCATGGTGTTTAATATTTTTAAGACTTTATAAAATGTGACACACGGACACAGACGAAACAAATCGAGTTGCGGATTGTGCTACACACGACCAAAATTCCTGAATCCGCCACTATACATTATAGATTATAGTTTATACTCCATTTTTCTATTGGCAGTGACTAAGTTGGTTCTTGTTTTCTTGTTTGTTAAACCAGATCAATGCTTCTGCGTGATCTTCAATCGGTTGTTTTATATGATCAAGAAGGGAAATTTGTTGGAGTTCGCAGGCCTAACTCTAAGCTTCCAATTGAAATCGACGGTATAAAAATTGAAATAGTAGATGCAATTGGCAGTAGTGGCCTTGATATGAAGGTAATAGTGCAATTTTAGCTTGCATACGTGTTGACTGTCACTGTTTCTTGATCCTAATGAGCCAAGCTTTATCTCCACAGACTGATCCAGGCGTGCCCATTGTTTATGCTGGCTTTGGTGCGTTAATGCTTACAACATGCATCAGTTATTTATCTCACACACAGGTAAGAATCCGAAAATAGGCCAAACTATACACATTTCAGTTTTGACTTCTGAAGACCAAACTGTACCATTTTCTTTTGAAGAAAATAGTGGTATATAGATAGGGTAAATGATGTCTGATGTTAAGACTTAAGGGTAATTGAATATATGTTTAGAACTTTTTGAGATCTAGATTTTCAGTTGACGTCTAAAAAAATACAATTTGGCATGGCTATTCTGACTCATTTACTTATGAATGGGTCCATTTGGCTAATGTTTCATCGCATAAAGGGTCAAATAAATTGTTTAACTATAATAGGAAACATGCCAAATGGACCAACCGGGAAAGACGGGTGAACGCTGCCCAAAGAGTGGGGTGAGCATCTGCTCAAAACCGAACCGAACCGACAAAAACCGAACCGAACCGAAAACCGAGTTTGAGGAAAAACATGAACCGACAAAAACCGAACCGAATAAATAGTTTAGGCGTATTTTTCTTGGTTTTAACCCGAACCGACAAAACCGAAACCGAAAACTATAAATATACAGAACCGAAAATCGAACCGAAAATGGTCGGTTCGGCTCGGCTCGGTTTGTCGGTTCGGTTCGGTTTTCGGTTAGTTTGCTCAGCCTTAATTCTCATTGTATTGAAGTTTTTACTCTTTAGCCCCTTAACCAGTTTCTATATATAAATAAGCTATTATAGTTGTAAGTTGTAACATCGTAGTCTTTGTAAACAACATTTAACACATTACATGTAAAAAGTGATAAAAACTGTGTTGCTCGACGTGTACTAACATAAATCATGTCAACCCAAAACCTTGTTACATAATCTTCGCGACCCGCTATTGTGCCACACCATTACTGATATTTTATCCATTGTAACTAATACTCATATTGTTTTACAGATATGGGCGTTACAAGATGGAACAACAGTGGTCATTGGAGGGAAGACTAACAGAGCCAAGATCGAGTTTCCTGAGGAAATGAACCGTGTGCTGGATTGTGTCCCAGAAATAAACGAACCATCTGATGCTATATGTGGCTAACTCAAACCCATCATCAGACTTTCAAACAAGACTAAGAGGATTCTCCATGAGCACAATGATCTAGCCGTATACAGAAGTACATATATACAATTGAGCCTTAAATATTAAACCAGACTGTCGTTCAATTCAATTCGTCGGGCAGATAGGTCTAAAGAAAACTCACTTTTGCAGAATGTTGAGCTAGCTGAGGGACTGTAAATAGACCGTTATATTATATAAGCCTCATTGTTACATATACTTTAAAAAAAATTGTCGCATAGAATTATCTGTATCTTTAAATTACGCTAGTGTAGAGATGGTTTTCGGACCAGCAAAATGAGAACCAAATTAGAATGTATGGTAATCATGTGATAGTGGAAGGGCCATTAATGCTATTTTTAATACTAAAAAGGGTAACAGAAAACTTCTAAAAACTGCATTAAAAAAAAATTAAGACGCGCCAGGTAGGGGTCGAACCTACGACTTTCTGCTTAGGAAACAGACGCTCTATCCACTGAGCTACAGGCGCTTCTTGTTGTCATGATAAAAAATAAAAACATGATATCGCAAACGTAGCTGCTTAGCTTTATGCTTCATTAACATACATGAATAGTTGATTTACACATTTGTTTCTTTTTATTATACATTGTTTTTTATCACTTGTCATGTGAAATTTCTTTGAATTTTTACTTTCTAAAACACTCCTATCTTTTTATTAGTTATGATAAGTTCTAGTTATACTACAGTAATTTTTTTCTTTTATAACTGTCTGTTTGAGATTAAACCATCTAAAAGTTTATTCAAAATCAATTACATATTTAAAAAATGGATAATTAGGTAATCAACTGCTACAAACGTGATTCTTGATAGTTGTGTTTAATTATGATTATGCTATTTAATATCACAATAATCAAATAATTTGTTTTTTTAATGTTTCTTAAACTAAATTATTCAATGTTTAAAAATGTGAAATGACCAAAAAGACATTTCTTCTTATTATCAAATTATTTAAGTTACGCAAATAGTCTTGTATATCATGAATATGTAACTTTTTTTCAAAAGTATAAACGTTTAAGTATAACGAGACGTTCATACCCGTGCGTTGCACTGGACTTGTTTTTTTGAAAAAAATTGAACATTTTCTTATGTGAAACATTTTATAACTTCATACCTACGAACCTAAGTCCAGCATCGAACATCACACCAAGACATGATCTATATACTATGAAAATCCTATCTATGACCGGAACCTTTTTGTGAGTCCTAACACCAATCTTCAACTTGAAAAAAATAGTTGGACTATAATGTAAGAAACACTTGAATCGATAATTATAGATATAACTTAGCAAAAAGTCAATATAAACATCATTTAATCCATATATGGTATAACAATGATTCAAAGAATAAGAAACAGCATAATGCCAACATTTTTGTCTTCAAAGTTTTTTGGTGAGGTTGGTCTATCTTATACAGTAAATGTTCTCAATGTGGCATTACCTCTGTGATTACAGGAACTGAAGAATGAAAAAAGGTGTAGCATGGTGCTTTCCACAACATCCCAACCATGGTTGAAGATGTCTACAACTTCTGTAGTCAATAACTATCCCATACGTAATATATGCATTTAATAAAAGTAAGATTCCTACACATAGTTGCAAACTATTGCACAATATAGAGAGTTCTCTCACTTCTTACTGCAATCATATAATTCATCTCTAGATAGAGTCGAAGCAAGAAAACTGTAACTAAGAAGTGGATGAAGCTTTGTGAAAAAATTGAGCTATTTATAATGGCATTATATGTAACTATCTTATAAATGTCAAGAGACACTTTAAATGTTATTTTAATTATAATCAATGTAGTTAATTACAAAAGCAAATCAACCAACTTTGTACATCTTTTATTTTAGGATTGAGATCCTCTAAAGTTCATATGAATTTTACCAATAAAGTTATCTCACAAACATAAAGTAAATCGGGTTCCTCAGTAGGCCTCACTGTTATGTTTGTAAGAAAACCTTACCGGTAAAGTTCATATGAACTTTAGATGATCTCAATCCTTTATTTTAAATGTAGTATTTTTGTATTTACTCCACAAAAACTCAATTTCTTCATCACTATATATTATTGTATTTAATCTCAATTTATTTTATAATTTTATAGATAATAATTGAAGTCATTAAGACTCCACAATAAATGATGGGACTTAATATTTATATTTTTTTGTTTGGTGCAAAAGGTGAACACTTATATTATTAATCAAAAACATACAATCATCAAAGAGACATGAGACAGACCTCATTCTCAAAATTCAGAACACAGATACACAAAAACAGAGCATCTCTGACAAACCAAAGATCTCGAATGACAAGAGAAAATCAAATCTAACTAACCAATGCCAAACACTGGTTATAAACTTCACACCCAAATATCAGACTAATCAATTCACCAATATTGCACCAAACACCATATCTTATTGAGTACATTTCCCACATATATACATCCTCAAAACATTTAACCCAAACCCACAATATATGAGGAGAACATGTGCATGCATCATCAAGGAAGATATAGCACCTGTTCACACTATCTAAGGGGCTATACTTGTCAAACTACATTTCCAATCCATTAACCCCCATAGACCAATTCAGAAGTTGCATCCTCTCTGAATAGGCCAGAAGGCAAAGAGGGAAAGGCATCATTTGACAAGGAACACACACCCTTAGATATAACCATCCTATCCTCCATTGACAGTGTAGAGGGTGGACCAAGAAGGTTCATCTTTCACACACTCTCTATTCCACCCTACCTACACTGTCCACCAGACCATACCCTTCACAATAGAATGCTCTACCTTATGGTACATTTAAAAGGACTAGACCTCTCACTGAATGATCATAGCACACTAGATTCCTCCTAAGGCCAATCTAATAATACTAAGATATTCAAATGAGTACAGTCATACCTTATAAACTCCAAGATACAAGAAACATTCTATTGTTTGATCTGTATTTTAGAAGAATTCAAAAAAGCCAAACACTCCTTTATTCTAAAGGCTGAATGTTTCTGAATTTAATATCCCAATCTTTAGCCACTTCCAATAATTCAAAACACAGATACACAAAAACAGAGCATCTCTGACAAACCAGAGATCTCGGATGACAAGAGAAAATCAAATCTAACTAACCAATGCCAAACACTGGTTATAAACTTCACACCTAAATATCAGACTAATCAATTCACCAATGATTTGTACCCAAAGCACCATATCTTATTGAGTACATTTCCCACATATACTCAACCTCAAGACATTCAACCAATACCCACAATATAATGAGGAGAGCATGTGTAGGCATCGTCAAGGAAGATATAACACCCATTCACACTTTCTAAAGGGCTATACTTGTCATACTACATTTTCCAAAAAAATTTTCCCATTAACCCCATAGACCCAATCAGAATAAGCTACATCCTCTCTGAATAAACCAGGAGGCAAAGAGGGACAGGCATCATATGACAAGGAACACACACCCTTAAGAATACCCATCCTATCCTCCAATGACAGTGTAGAGAGTGGACCAAGAAGGTTCATCTTTCACACACTCTTTATTCTACTCTTCCTACACTGTCCACCAGACCATACCCTTCACAATAGAATGCTCTACCTTATGGTACATTTAAAAGGACTAGACCTCTCACTGAATGATCATAGCACACTAGATTCCTCCTAAGGCCAATCTAATAATACTAAGATATTCAAATGAGTACAGTCATACCTTATAAACTCCAAGATACAAGAAACATTCTATTGTTTGATCTGTATTTTAGAAGAATTCAAAAAAGCCAAACACTCCTTTATTCTAAAGGCTGAATGTTTCTGAATTTAATATCCCAATCTTTAGCCACCTGCTTCACATTAGAAGAACTCTTCACCTTAAGGCTTAGCAATCTCAATTTAACATTGTCCATCATAATATCACACAGATCCTTAACTGATCTCCTTTCCTGAGAAAAACATCTTTAATTTCTTTCCTGCCAAATGTAGTAAACAATAGCTCCAAAAACAACCCTGTTCACCACAAAGAATAGATGGTCATGAGAGTCCATACATGTGTTGCATAAAGAGCACTTCATAGTAGCATCTTTGTTCCACTGAAAGATTTTGTCCTGAGTCATTAATTTACCCAGAATAGCAATCCATAGAACAAAAGTATGGCTGGGAATACAGTGGGAAAACCACACCAAATTTTTCCAACTCACCTCAGGCCAATAAGGTCTATAATCATGCCAGGTTTGTCTAGTGGAAAAAATCTTAACATTACCATCATTGCCTCTCCAAATTACTTTGTCCTGCTTATCATTCAAAAGAGGGACAAACAAAGTAATGAGGTCAGGAAAGCTAGTACTCCACTCCTGATGCCAAACCCACTAGTTGTTCACAATCATATGAGACAGAGTAGCATTATTCTCAAATCTTGCATCATAGATGTCTCTCCTTGACATGAATTGACTTAAAGGACCAACATCATTTCATTTATCATACCAGACAGAAGTTCTCTTCCCATCACCAACTTTAATCTCAATATGTTTTATAGCCTTGTCCCTTAGACCAAGAAAAACTTTCCACATCCAACTATCAGAGGTCTCATGATTCACTTCCTAAAAACTCCTTCCTTTTAACTTGATCATATGCACCCATTTGACCCATAAGCTTTCTTTATGAGCAACAATATTCCAAACATGCTTAGTGAGCAAAACTTCATTCCATAAGCCTAAATCTTTAAATCCCAAACCTCCTTGACATTTAGGCTTGCATAGAGTTTTCCAAGCAATTTTTGCCTTACCTCTAGCTAAATCTCCTTGACACCAAAGGAATCCTTTAAGAACTCTTTCAATATCTTTCACTGTTGATTTAGGAAGCAAAAAGACAGAAGCCCAATAAATCTGCATTGATCCTAACACAGAAGCAATCAATTGCATTCTTCCAGCATAAGAAAGAAATTTATTCTTCCAATCATTCACTTTGTTTTTTTCCATATCTACAAGATGCTTGCAGTCCTCTCTACCCAATCTTTTAGTCACCAAAGGAACCCCAAGGTATTTAGCTGGAAAAGAACCTACTTTAAATGGGAGCACCTTTAAAATACTCCTTTGCTCACCATTATTAACATTTCCAAAAAAGATAGTGCTTTTACTTAAATTGGGCTTTAATCTAGAAATAACATTGAATTCTTCAAGGGCTTCTTTAATGATACTAATAGAGCTCTTATCCCCATGGTAGAGAACAATTAAATCATTAACAAAATAAAGATGAGTTAGCATCAAGTCCTTACATCTAATATATCTGAAATGAGAGGGACTCCTGGTTTTGTGAGCCATAATCAAAGTAAACACCTCCATTACCAAAGTGAATAAGTAAGGAGATATAGTATCTCCTTATCTAAGACCTCTGTCACCACAGAAGTACCCATGAATCTCACCATTAACACATATAGAAAAAGAAGAAGATGAAATGCAGGTCGTAATCCAATCCACCACCTTCAAATGGAATCCAAACTTTATAAGAATGCTTCTTAAGAATTCCCAGCTTATTGTATCATAAGCTTTAGCAATATCAATCTTGATAGCACTCCTTTTAGAGCCACCCTTCCTATTATATCCCTTAAGAAGCTCTTGAGTTAACAGGATATTATCCTGAATATTCCTCCCTTGAATGAAAGCACTTTGATTGAGATAACCAACTTGTTTAAACTATCTTTGATCCTATTAGTAAGGATTTTGCTGATGCATTTATAGATGACATTACAGCAAGCAATTGGCCTGAATTCAGTTACAAGCTTTGGGTTAGGAGTTTTAGGAATTAAAGCAATGAGAGTAGAGTTTATCTCCTTTAGAATCTTCCCAGTCTTAAAGAATTCTTTAATGGCATAACACACATCATTACCAATAATAGGCCAAGCTTTTTTAAAGAAGCAGGTTGTGTATCCATCAGGACCAGGAGCTTTAGAATCACCAATACCAAACATTGCATTCTTGATTTCAAGATCAGTCACACCCTTAACCATATCCTTTGCCTCATTACTAGTAAGAAAATTTGTAAAGATATCCCCCAAAGAATCTAACTGAACAACATGATAAGACTGTCCCAAAATTTTATCAAAATGGTTAACAAACTCATCTGCAATGTGAGATCCTTCCAAGCAATCACCCTTTTCATTATTGATCCTCATAATTCTATTCCTATTCCTCTTACTCTTGACCATTCTATGGAAATAAGTTGTATTACTGTCCCCCTCACTTAACCATTCAACCTTTGCTTTTTGGAAAAGCAACTTTTCTTCATCATCAATAGCTTCACTGAATTCCTCAAAAATAGAAACAACAATCTTTTTCTTTTCAGTATCACGAGGAAACAAGCTCACCTCCAATTGGGCACTTTTAAGCTTACTTCTTAGACATGTAACCCTTTCAAAAACATCACCATTCTTCCACTGCAAATTATTCAAAGGCTTTTTCAGCAGCTTCAGCTTTTTAACCACTTGGAACATATGGAAACCATCAATCTGTATCTTCAAAACACTAGCAACAATAGGAAGAAAATCACTTTTTCTGAGATGAAATTGGCAAACTTGAATGACTTTTTCCTTTTAATCATGCCTTGAGGAATAATGAGAATAGTTGGACTATGGTCAGATTCAATAAAAGGGTAAAAAACAACACGAGCATTCTTAAACTTTGAAGTAAACTCATCATTTTCCATAACTCTATCTAACTTCTTAAGAATACTGGTATTAGGACTTGAAGGGGATTTAATCCATGTATAAAACATTCCTGACATGCAAAGATCTTCAACTCCAATATTATTCACACAATCAAGGAACTCCTGCATATCATTGCTAATAGTAGATTTCCTTGCATAATGCTCTTCTATCTTAAGAGTGACATTAAAATAACTCATTATTACCCATGGATTTCCATTAGTACAGTGCTTAGCTAAAATTAAATCCTTTCAAAGGGCTCTTCTATCCATACATTTGTTATCAGTAAAGATAAAACTACAATACATTTTCTCACGACTCTGTATATTCTCAATTAGACATAACATCATTTGTCTAGTAGAGTGAATCAACACTACCTGAACAACCTCACTATTCCAACCAACAGTAATTCTACAACCTCCACTACACTGAGCAACATTTTGGATATCCAATCCCACTTGCCAAAAATATTATCACAAACATTTTTCAGCTTAGAGGCTTTAACATGAGTTTCAATGAGAGAAAAGACCTGAATATGTTCCTCATAAATA